>JAOXNG010000064.1:24448635-24462240 GCA_028566535.1 Scolopax minor
TTCCAGGTGTGGCAGAGTGACATCCCTTGATCTGCTGACTATACTTCTACTGATGCAACCCAGGATGTGGTTTGCCTTCATTGTTGCAACAGGTCAACTGCCTAATCACTACCAGTACTTCCAAAGCAACACTCTGGTTAGTGAGATCCTAGCCTATGTTGCTGCTTGGTTTTATTCCATAAAAATATCTCATAAACACCTAAAACTTCATTTGTTACATTTTTTGTTAGTCCAGTTTTCCAGCCTGCTAAGGTCTCTCTTCCTAAGGTGGCTCTTTCTCATCTGTGTCTGCCCCACCTTCTAGCTTGGTGTCATCCCCAGATGTGGTGAGTGTTTATTCGATTCCATCATTCCAATCATTTATAAAGATATTGAATACTATTGAACCCAAATAATGACCCCTAAGGACCTCCACTTGTGACCTCCTGCAGCTTTGACTTTGAGCCATTAAGCCCCACTCATATGTAGTAGCCTTCCCTTATTGACATCTCCAAGTTTTCCATGTGCATTTACTTTGGATATCTAGCCTGGAGGTGGCAATCTTCTGATCATAGAAAAATGTACTTATTGGTAGAGATCTACAGCATTTATAAAATAAGAGATGGGTGTGATATGTGAAAAATTAACATGCATAAGTATATACAAGACTCATCTGGAAACTTGTTTCCTAGAAAGTGACTTATATAAGATTTGTGCATTTCAGAGCATTTTGAGTACTCTGCAGACCTGTGTAAATTATGCTTTACAGCAATGTGTGTCTGTCAGTATATTTTATTCATACATGTATTTTTTTGATTCAGTAATTTCTGAAGTATCATCTTTTGCTACATTTTTGTCCATATTGTCTCATATGGGAAGTCATTAACAAAAAAAATGAACACAAATAATATTGCTAGAGTCATAAATGTAGAGGCAAATGGAAATTAGAGTGTCAAAAAAGGAAGATGCTAATTAATTTAAATGCTTCATGGCACAATGTGCTTGGTAGCTTGCTTCTTATTAGATTGTTCCAGAGTAGAATTGACTAAGTTGTTCGGCCTTGAATTGTAAGTTATCTAGAACTGTTGCATTATTTTTTAATACTCGTATAGTGTATTTCAGGAGTCTTATGAAAACAGAAGAATATTGTGACAGCCTGCTGTTCACGATGGACTTGTATCAAAATTCTTTATCTAATTTTTAGAAAAAAGCTACTAGCATACCCACAGCACTTCTCTTTTTGAGATAAAGGATAAAATAAGATTATTAAAGTCTTGGCCATGAGAGTTGTAATGTAGCTGGAGTGTCTCTCTCCTCTCTTTTTTTTTTCCTGAAGTTTTTCTCCTTTGTTTATTCCCCATGCCAGGTGAAATCTCTGTGGAACTAACTGTTCATTCTTTCCCCAATTAAGCCACTAGGATTTCTTAGTTTAGCTTTGGGATGGGACTTTGTTCTCCTTGTGTGGCAGCTGAGCAGTGATGATTCCTAGGATAAGTTTCAAATGACAAAAGCATGTCACTTGGTCTTTGATCTTTAGTTTCAGTCACTGGTGGAAAAAATGTAATCATCCGCTGGTTTTGCAAAGTATAAACCCATTAAAAGTAAGAATTAAATTACACAAGGATAAAACTGCTAATGCAGTAACCGAGTATCGTTTTGTACAACTAGAAAAACATCCTGCCTGGATCTTATGAAGAACTTTTTTCACTTTTCTGTTCAGCTGATTTATTACAATCTGTCATGTTGGAGGGTGCCTGAACTTGCTTCCTCTTTCCTTTTCAGCTTCCTTATTTTAGCTCAGATGGTACTTTACTTTAAATCACATAATATGGTAAAAGGTCTGTTATTTGACCTGGGACTAGGGTCACACGACCAATCTTAGCTAGTCTAAAATTAAATGTAAACAACACTAAAATATATGGAATAATTATGAACATAAACTTGAGAGCTGCCAAGTAGAATGGTATTTTATTATTGCACAATAAAACAAAATCAGAATGATGACTGTTAATGATTTAAGGTATTTGTAAAATGAATATTCCAAACTTTTCATTCCACAATTCTATTATTGCAGCTGTACCCTATTTGTTGAGGACTTGAGGAGACATTTCCTATTTTGTTTGATTTATAGCCTTATAACCTCACAAATAGAGGAATTTTCCACTGGTGACTGCACAATGTATGGAAAGGAAAAAATTATTTTTAAAATTGATCGTGTTTCACAAATTGCCACTTCTACTCTGTAGTCAAGTATTTCCTACTTCTGCAGAGCCCTTTTTCCCTCTTAACATGATGTATTTACAGAGTTAGCTTTCCAATTATTACTTGTATTGTAGTACACCAACAGGATAATTTTTACCATGGAATTCATTATTTAGGAAAGTGGAAGTTTAAAAAAATAATCATAGACTATGATTTTAGAGACACAAGCTGTAAAAACTGTAATATCAAGATTAAGTTGTTTATTTGTGGGTTTGCTTTTTGCTGTTGTTCTGTCTTTATTCGGTTCAAATATATAGCTACAGCAGCTCAGGCAGCTCCCTGATAAATCACCATGAAAGGATAAGAAAGGCCAGGAAACGTTGCATGGCTTGGGAAATACTCCATGGGGGCCCTGCAGAGGACAAACCACAATTGCTGTGAGTTCATCTGGCTTCACTGGTGAAGACTTGTGACCTGTCTCAGTACTATGTTCAATTCTGGTCCAGGTAGTGGAACATCTCTGATACTAGACAGGTATACAGACATAGTGTTTATTGTATCATGGTGTCCTGTGTCCAACCAAGAACAAGTGTGATTGTTTTTCTGCTAATTTTGCATGGTATTGATTCCCATTCAGATCTTGCTTTGATGGATGTGTGTGATGAGCAAGATGGTTTAAGATGAATGATTTTATTTAGTTACTGTAGTTCATTTGGGGCAAACAGAAAAGAGAAAAAGACTTTTTTTCCTCAGAGAAAGAAAATTAGCAATACTAAAAGAAGTGAAATTATATGAGAATATGTGGAACTTCTTTGTTTTAAGCATGCTGCCTTATAGCTAGGAAAGCTTCAAGCTATTTTGCCAATATTTTGTATTGGCCATAGAGTTCAGAGAAGTATTGTTTTCAATCACAGACCCAAAGAGACAGGAAATGCTTCTTTTACAGTTCAGTGTCACAATTTGGTTGGCCTGCTTAATATGGCATTGCTTTGAGAGAGTCATGAGGAAGAAGAGCCAGAACCAGAACTATTGTAGGTTGGGAGGCTGCATGTGCCAGAAATGATACTTTTCTTAAACAATCTTCATGTGACTGTGTTTCACAGAAATTTCTGGTGTTTTTACAAAAACTTTTGAAGGTCACAAACTACTCACCTTCATGTATTAGCTGTGCTGTGTGAAGGGAGTAACTTGCTAGTGACCACCATGCTCTCTCTCATTGCTTGCAACGGATTTTACAGGGAGATCTGTGGATTCAGTATAATGGTATGACCTCAGTCTTGCGGCCTAACGTGGGCAAAGCTTTCCTAATGTTCACTCACTTACTGCATAAACTGAGAAGGGGAGTGTCACTTGTAGCAGGGCCAAGGAATCAAGACCCTATCTCAGTGTTCATTTAAAAAAAATAAATGAGAAAATGTATTGTATATCATCATCATCATCATCATCTTTGTCATTGTTTTTTAAGTGTTTCATTAGAAGCTTCCTTAACAAGTTCAGTGGAAGGTCGTTGCACATGTGTGTGTCCCTGTGCATGTATTCTCCAAGTATTTCTCTTTCCTTTGCTGTAGTTTTGCAAAATAAAGCTCGGAGTAAAGTGGTGAAAGCATGGACAACAGTTTCAAACAGTGTCTCCAGTTCCAGGAACTTGGCTATTGTGAATTACTATTCTGAAAAAAAGACTAGTTTCTGTCATTTAAAAAGAAAAAAGCAGTTTCTACACAAAGTATTGTTTTTAGAAGTCTAAAAGAAGTCTTTTAAATGGGTGTGATTTAAGCATTGACATTAAAAGTGGATTATTCTGTTTAGCATTTACATCTGAAACATTTACGTTAAAGTGCTGATCTTTTGATGAGAGGTTAAAAATATGCTGCCGTTAGAGTCTCTTTTTTAATGGAAAGTCAATACATTTAGAACAGAAAACCAAACAAATTTTGTTGGGTTAGTTTTTAGAAGTGGAGCTGAAGTTTTGACGAGATAAGGATTTTTCCAAGCCACTAGAAATTTTCATTGTATAACACTTAAAAGACACACTGGTAACAAAACATTCTTTTCATGAGGAGCATGAAGAAACATTAGCTTTATTGATTATAGTCAGTTACTTTGATTTTTAAGTTTATGATAGGCAAAATATTAAAAAGAACCTTATTTTGTGTTGAAGATAATGCAATCAGTTGGCTGAACCGTACAGTAGTGCACCTGCAAAAATGAATATGAATCCATGTTTGTTCTTTCAGAAAGGATTGCTGGGCAATCCAGCATCTGTTAGTAAAATATGTGTACTTGTGCATGAAGGCAAGGACAAAATCTTGCTTAAGCCCTCCTTAATATGACCTGCTCTATTCAGAACGACCTTCTCTCTATTGCTCAGTCTTGCAACACCAGCAACAAGCTTTTGTGAATTGAGTTTTTGGATCAAATTTATAAAAAAAGGCTCAGCATGTGAGAGGCATGATGCAAAGCCTCTGAGAAAACTAAGAACACAATCAAAGTAATCCAAGAAATCTTTTCAGACAGGATATAACCTTTCACTTACCGAGTTTTAATTCATTATGTTAACTATGAATTAAGCCAAAACTCAGTTTTTAATGTTTGAAGCAGAGATTAGTATGCTTAATTTTAAAATAGATTTGTTGATCTATTCCTTAAGATTACATAGAAACTCCTTGTCGTTAAATATCCAGGAAACAGAATCGTTTCTATTCATTGTGCAGAAGAGAAACAATACCAAGAGACTGCACTGCAGAAAAACAAATGTTCCTATACACCACAGAAATAGAGGAAGCTTTCCCAGGACATAAAAACATAGTACAGTTGGAGGTGATGATAGGATCTGGCTCTTTGTTAATGTTTGGGAGATCTTAACTTTAAAAAGAATACATATTACTTTAGGTGGCAAATTGTTTTACTTTCCACTGCTTAAGGATTGTTATCCTAGCCATAGTAAATATAATTCAAATAACCTAGAAATTTAGTAGAACTAACAAGAATTTAGTGTGAGAAATTTCAATATAGTTAAGTTTTTTAAATGTCTTAAAGGTGTATTTAAGTTGTGGTTTTAAGGAATAAGGTTTGTTACCAATTTATCCACACTTTAAGACTAGAGAGTGAACTAGGCACTCTCTGCTTTAATGTTTTAAGATGCACCTAAGACTTGATAAATATAAAGTGCATATTGGCAATCTCATTGCTAACAATTAGTCAGACAAAACACCCATAAAACTTAGAGTAGCTATCACCGGGTCTTTGAAATGTCAAAAGATGTGTACTTTGCTGCTATTCAGCTTTTTATTTTTGTCCATGTTTTAAAAATAGATCATTATTTCGTCTGTTGTATGTTGCAGAAATAGAATCTCAGTGTTTTGATGAGTTGACCAGAGTTTTACCATTGCCTCGAAAATAAAACTGTGCTCAGGAAAGAGGAGAAAATGTTGTACTTCAAATAAAGTAAGTCAGGATTTTACCTATCTCTCTCTGTATGCCTATTTTTAAATCACATTTTTCTTTCACTAGTTGTTACCATGCTCTGCTCCCTTTCTGCAGTGAAGATGTCCCTGATTTTGGCATGTGGCAGTCCTGGGGATTTCTCTAAAGGGCTCTCTCCAGAAAAGGGTTTAAACTGGCTTGGGGCCGGCTTCTCTGTGGACTGAATGGCAGCCCATTTCTTTTGTGACTTTCACTGTTGCTGAACATTAAAGTAAAAATCCAGATATTGTCTCAACTGAACTCCAACAGGAAAACTTGGTATAAGCATTCAAATCTCTGTAATAAGATAAAAAGACAGTGCATCTTAACTTAGTCTTTGCTTTAGGTCAGGAGTGCAATTTTGCAGTGAGTCTCCCCGTTGTGCACCCGTACTGTGCAATGGCTTGTATTGCAGAGCAGCCAGTGCCTAACAAACAAAATTAAAATGGAAAGCATGCTCCAGAAGCACAGTGGAAAAAATTACTATTGTGTTTACATTTGTATAACCGTTTGAGGCCAATGTGTGAGCCCAAGGAGGGGCTGAGAACTTTTCAAATTGCCTGCTGATTCTGGGTTGCTTTGAAACTTGCTGAATAGATAGTCCTGGAAGTCTGCCAAAGTTACAGCCAAAGTTGCAGCAAATGGCTCAGAATATTTTGCTGGAGAGGGACATATTTGTTACTGGAAAAACCAACAGCACATTCATAGAGAATAGTGCAGAGACATTGTGCTTTGATTTTGTGGAAAAGCTGGCAGCTTTTCAGGTAATTCATAGCCTGAAAAGATGGTGTGAACATTGAGTAATAAATCCACTATCTGCTTTTGTTTATTTTCAGGGAAACAATCTTTAAAAATAGGATTTTATTAAGGAAGTATGAAATACTCTTAGCAGTTTCTTCTCCTAGTAGTAGTACTATTTCTCCTCTGCCAATGGAACTACGAATATGGGTCAAAGAAGCATGTGGTGGCCCCAGTCTGAATTATTGCTCCGTGTAGATTCACACACATATTGTGGGACCAGTCCTTCTTAAGGATATTTTGTGCTAAGGAGGCCCTGTTAGCCTCTGATTCTAGCACCTCCAAACCATCCTTTCCTACGTGTGCAGCTAAAAAAGAGAAACTCTTAATTAAAATCAGAACCAAATCATTTGGCTCAGAAAAAAAAGAATAATTACAGAATGATTTAGAAAGAGTTGGAAAACATGACTACTGCCTTTCTGTGCCTTTATTCTAGTGTCCTAAAGCAGCAGTTTTGAAACCATAAGGCATCTTTTTGACCCAGTTGGCAAATAATAGATCACAGAAACCAAGTGTTGGGCCGTTCTTCGTTGCTTTTATTTTACCTTACATCGCTGTCTTCCAAGACCAAGACTCTGTACAGTTAGATGCGTAAGTACAAAGTCTGGTTATCTCTTGTATTCAGTGCTCCATAGCAAATGTACTATATTTTTTTGCCTAATAGCTTGTTCTGAATTTTTGGTGTAGGGATGGGCATGGGGCTGTACAATTGTGTAATGCACTCCTGTCAGGCAGGAATGCCTGGCACTACACAGTGCTTGTGGAGAACTGCACTCTCCTGTGCTCCCTGTGCTGAGTCAGCTCCTAGCTATACTTTTATACAGAACCCACTGAACAATGCTGGATAAGTAACAGCTTGCTGGAAACCATTTTTCTTTGTATCTTCTGGTATTTGTGCATCCAGCTCCAATTGGTAGATCTGTGTTTTGTTAAAAATATCCTTTTGAGATAAAAGCCTTCAAGGTTTTACTCTTCGCCGCTGATAAATTGTTAATGATTTAACTATTTATGATGGGGAGCATATGTTGCCTTTTGGCCACTGACTATAGCATTGAGAAATTACATTGCAACTGATTTACTTTCAGCACGTTGCTTTGAATTGATGTGAGACAGGGAAATAAAGAACTGACCACTGTAATTGCTTTTGAAACATCACTTTGGATTTAGAGCAATCAATGTGCCACAGGATTTCTTAAATACAGCATTTCGTTAACAGGATTTATTTGTTTTTAGTTGGCTGTGCAATCTGCACTTCATTCCTTAATTCATGTTGGGACCATTCATTAGAAAGAATAAGTTGTATTTCTGTATTTTTAAATCCTGTATACTCTCTCAAGTAATAGATCTGATCTTAGATCCAAGATGAGATTTCTTCTCTATTATTAAATCATAAACCTCTTAAAAAACTTGATATCAAAATTAAATTAGTGAAACATTATTATTGTCTCTTCTCTACTGGAAGACAATTGTGGACTGGCTCTTCAACTGTAAACTTCTGTCTTAGAGAAAGTTAATTTCATTAGAACAATTCTGATGCATCTTTTGGCTGAGAAATCCTTAAAATTAGCCAAAATCTAAACAAGTGTACTGTTTATTACCAGATTTACAAGGGGATTTTTCTAAATATCTTAAAATTCTATGCCTTTGCTGCAGGATCCTTTGCAATTAGTTCTACTAAAGAATCTTTCAAAAATTGTCTGGTTAGACTTCTATTGCCATTACTTCTTGTTTGTTTTATTGTAATAACGTCGATGTTTGTGAATAGGTGCTGCATATTCACTTTTCTAGTGTCATGTAATACAAGGACAGCTTCCACCTCCAGAGAATTCTTCCTAGATCTTATCTGTAGTGCTGCATGTGCAGTATGTGCCAAAACTCTACCCCTCTTCTAGTATATCCATTCTATTTAATTTCTGTTTCATACTTTAATGTTTGTTTTTAATAATAATAAATATGTTTCATACCCTTTGCAGTCACTAGCACTCTGATCCTAAGAAATCTTAGACATAGTAATCCTCAGGATCAACAGTAATGGCAATTAGCAAGATACTCATATGAGTTGAATGTTGTCTTTCAAAGCTTTCAACTTTATTCATAGGATTGTTTTCTTTCATGATTTGCAAAAAGAAAGAAGCTGCATGTGATTACATGGAGTTTGTAGTCATAGGAGAGCTAAGCTAATTGTGTTTTCCATGGAAAGCGTGAAAAATGAAAAACAGAAAGAAAATGATAGTGTAAGAGATTAATTCCTGGCAGAAATTGTTATTTAAGAATCATTTAGTTTCTGATAGAAATGTTAGCTACACTTGTAAGTCATTTTGCTTATTTTAGGTATTTAATGAAGATGTAGAAAAGCTTTAAATAACTTTGGTTTGATTAAATTAACTCTTTTTTCTATTTTCACTGAGCCAGAGCATGCTATGTCTGTTATATGCTCACCCAAATAAGCAAATTGTATCAAAGAGACGTTTTTGTGCTATACTTGCAAAAATTCTGGGAGCAACCCCAGCTCTGAGTGCACTTCCTACCATTGTCATAAATCACTTGGTACATGTTTTGCCTTACTTGGGAAATTCTTTTGTAAATCAATGCCTACACTAAAATCTGTTGTTTATAAAAGTATAGTGAGAGCTGTGCTCTGAGGTTTTTATATTTTCTGGGAGTCAAATTTTTATTTTTATTTTTCTTCTCCACCCAGTTTATGTTATATTTGAGTTTCAAAGTAAATTTTAAATAGTCCAAAGCCTGTAGTTATTGATGTTTCAGTAATGCCCTTGGACAAACTTAATGTTGTCTTCATTTTGTGATAAAAGACTCTAATTGATTTATTACTTTTTTAAGCTCTTACCACTGCTTCTGTCTTGAAACACAGACTCTTAATTACAATGTTATACACACGTCATATTTTGAGTTTAAATCTCCCATTTCTTTGTTTGATGACTTTTTTTTTTTTCTTTTTATTTCACCCAGTGTATCTAAATCCTAGGAAGTAAGCATTCTTGGCAGGTATTATCATTGTACAAATTAAGTTTTTTATTTATTCATATAATATTTAGCTTTGTTAGGAGGGGTTTCTAAAAATTGCATATATTAGAAACAAGTAATCACAGTTAATCATATTTTATTGACAAAAGTTCCTATAAGTCCAGCTATTTTTCTTGCTCTATTTCTTTGGAAATATTCCTAAATCATATGGAGTCTTCACAGTATTTGCATATTTAGTGAAATATGAATATTAATTGTATTATTGAAATGATTTAAATGAAAGTAAGAATAGTATTTTAAAGTAAGGTTTTGTCATTTATTAATAGATGTAACTGACATTGGAAATTTTCACTGGTACTTTTTAAAATGTGACAATTACAGTCATACGTTTGCATTTCCCAGTACATATTTAACAAATATAAAAAATGTGATGTTACAGAGTTTAGAGATAGTAGACACTGCTATTTTTTTGAAGCAAACTCAGTTTAAAAGATAATTTTGCAACATTCTCAGCACTTGTTCCTGATCATTTTATTCTTCCCTTCTGAGATGGATGTCATATTCCCCTCAGTTCTTCAGATGAGTGTTAGAATGAAAATGCTCTGAAAATAAGTAGTGAAATGAGCCTTAAATGAGCTTTTAAAACCCAGTTTCTAAAAATTTTCTCTAAAAAATGTCTTCTAGGTGGTTTTGTTTAGTTAGTTTTTAAACAAGACCATTTGCCTAATTAGATTAGGGTACAGCTGCACAAATTGTTGAAGCAATACAATTGAGGAGTGAATAACATCCAGAAAGGTTGAGTCAGCAAGATGGAAGGTCTTGGAACATGCTTAGTTCAGAATAAAAGTTTATGGGCACAAAAAAAAAGAAGCCCCCCCAAAAAAGAAGCCCTTCATAATAACTTGATTCCTCATAGTTGGTATTTGGGTTTATACTGATCAGTACAAGCAAATTTTCCCTAGGGCTTTATCCTGTTTTCATTGAGATAACAGCAATTCCCATTGATCTCAAGGTTTTCCCAGAGATATAATTGTAGCATAATAAGAGAAGGTGTTTTCCGTAGAGAGGAATGTGTTTTAATCTGTGACTTCAAAATTGAAGCATGATGTAGATTCATTGAGAGTAAGAATTGACCAAAAAGAGGCAAAGAGATTTGGGCCATTAGAATATAATCCACAGAGCTTCAAATGGTTGAACTCTGTTCCTGATGGTAATTTCAGGAGCTGTCAACCTGCGTGATTATTCTCTGTGGCTGTGTGTATTAAGCAGTTGAAATAATTACACAGTATTTCTTAAGAAGGCTCTCTTCAAATGGCAAAATAACACTTTATGAAAACACTGTAAATCTTACAATGTTCAGACAGGCACTATTTTCAAAATGTGTATTTCAAATGAAACTAAGAAAAATATAAGGATAACCTATGGGCCCTGCATAACCTGAATATGTATGAAATAAGTCTTACATGTTGTACGTGATAACATGTAGTCCAAATTAAAACAGAGCTTAAGATATCCTCGCTATGAACACACAAAGACCAAAGGTGTGTCTAATACAGTACCTTTGTCTGAAGGTAGTTAATAGCAGGTGCTTGGGAGGGTAAGAGGAAAACACAAGTGAGTGGAGTGATTCTATCCAGTGGGCTTGAGAGTGTTTATAATCCTTTTCAAAGATTACTCATCAAACCAAAATAGTACTTCAAGTATATAATGTCTTGGTGTACACATTATTTTTACAATCAGAACACAAGAGATAGGGGTCTGTTATGATGGGCCCAAACTTTTATGTTAGACACTGTAGAAGCATGTAACAAGAAAACCTTTGCTCCCCTTCCCATTTTTGTTCAGCATAAAAGCTTTGACATTAGCAGCATAACTCCAACGCCAAGGTAACGTATTTTATCTGTCAGAATTTTGGAAAACAAATGTGTATAGTAAAAAAAAAAATTAAACCCTACCTGCCTCTGCAGCTTCTGAGAATTCTCTTCAATTCCTCATTGTCCTCTAAGCAAAAATGGAATGTGTAATGAAAAAATATAGAAGACTTTTCCAGAAAAGAGGTAATTGAGATCAGCCTTAAAATTCGTTTGCGTCATTACCACTGCTTCACACTATTTTGAAAATGGGTAGCTTAAAAACCTTTTTGATATCACTGCTGTGAACTCTAATGCCTCTCAACTAATATAAATAAGAGATGGTGCATCTAGGAGAAAGCATCCTATCCAAATCCTCCAATGAATTGAAATCATCAGATATTGTGCTGTAAAATTTTATTGCGTCAGAGCACATCTAGTAATAAAGTGTCAGAATATAGAATGTCAAATGTAGAGCTTCACTGGCAGAGTAAGCCTGAGGCTTATTGATGAATAATTTTCATTCAGGCTCTGTGAGGCTGACTGCAGGATAAAAAAGGGGCAGATATTTTCTGTTCCTAAGAAATACATGTTTTTGTAAAATATTTCTTCTGAAATTAGAAGCCTTTTCTTCCCAAGTTTGCATTTTTCCCTCTCATACAATATCCATCAGTAAGTTAAGCACTTTTTCTTACAGCCAGCTTTAAGATTAAAGGAAGGCGTGTTTCTGTAAACTCAGCTGAGCCACATTTGTTCATTTCACAGCAGACCTGCAGCACCACTTTGCCTTATGTTTAATTTTATCAGAAAGGTAAAAAAAATAATTCACTTACAGTCTTTCTTTTCTTCATCAAATAAAAACAGAATCTTGGGATGGATGAGAGAGGCAATGTTTCTTAAACTGCTTCTGATTAATTACTTTAATGGGAATCTTTACAATAAACAATAGGAGAAAAATGGAATCTTTTGGTCTGCCTTTTTTCTAGAGCATTCCCCTGTATATGTGCAAGTTGTTAGTACAGAAGTACTTCATTTCTCCATCCTGTTGGTCAAATATGAATAGTGATGCTAGGAGTCCTTTTTGGTAGTACTACTGGTGATTAGCAGAGTTCTTTTAGCTTTAAATTTGAGAAGGGGAACACCAAATTTCACTGGGAGGACAGCATAGGTTTGATGAAACTGCTCTAATAACTGTGATTGTTAAGACATCTTGTTTCACAGTGATTCTGCCTGTGAGTTTGGAAATATATATCTCTGTTACCTGTTATGCTGAAGTCACTGACTCATTTGTATTATCTGGTAGCTGTCGATCTGCTGACCTAAAGTTGTATTCAATGCTTAGTGAGAGACTAAATGTTGTGTATTTTTCTGTGATCTGTCTTAATGTATGTTTCTGTAGTGATAGAATTTGTTCTGTTGTGATGAGGCTCCTAGTTATCTTGGTAGTCAGCTAGGTCACCTGTGGCTGCATCGTTGTTGACCATGGCTGTATTCAGCTCTCTCTGTACTCATGATGTGACTCTTGCATTATTGTTATTAGCAGAAGTAAAACAAACAAATGTTTTTCAACTATGGAGTTGTTGAATGAATGTCAAAGGCATATTAAATCCAGGTTAACATCCAAGAAACATACAACTACCTATTGAGAAGCCATGGTTCTGTAGAGCTGGTTGGGAATTTAGCAGGGTTTCTAGAATTTCTTTTATTCTGGTAAAAATCAAACATACACCAAACAACACCTTTCTGAAGACATTAGACTTCTAATAGTGCTTCTATCCAGAAAGTGGAAAAAGTATGGTGAAGTAGCATTCAGTGGCAATTCCTCACCTTTGTGGCTTTTGTAGTCTTCTGTCTCATGCAGACAGAACTGGTTTCTATGGAGAAAGTTATTAGGACCTGAAAAGGGTGAGATACGGATGTATTTTTTCTGTCCCAAAACTTAGTCTTATGGGAATTCGACTTCAATATTTATTCTTAGTCCTCTTGGTTTTGGTTGTTTTCTTTGTGAATTTGAATAAATCCTTCGAAGATCTAAACAAAGACCTAAAGTTTGTACCAACTTAGCATCTAATTTAGCAGTTACAATCTTAAAAACAACAAAACCCCACATTGTCTTAGGCATTATCTTTCTGAAGCTGATTTTTGACTAGAATTTTCATTTTTAATGCTCCGTTCAGAGAATTTTCTGTTACATCAGTTTGACTTGGTTTGAACTCAGTTCCAGAGGTGAATATTCAGTGCTGCAAAGTGAGCCCTCCACCCAATGCACTGATTATTCATAAGGCTGGGGAGATGCCATGCTCAGCAGCTAATTGCAGTGCCCTCATTG
>JAOXNG010000064.1:24462340-24475436 GCA_028566535.1 Scolopax minor
GAGAGCACCGTTCCAACTCTGAAGCGATGAAAGGAAGAACCCCTGATTGCCTTCGTCGTTCTGATAACCTCACTGTGCCATAATATTAGAAAGTTCCTTTATGCCTTCAGTATTTTCTCCTCAGTGACACATATGATCATCATATGATGCTGAAGCTGTGCCTTTTTCATAACTTTGAACTTTGAGCAAAATGCTGTGTATAAGAAGCTTAAATCAAAATTTATGACAAGGGCAAGTCAGTTTAGCTGAGTAGGGTAAAAGTTTGAAGCTATAAAGTATGCATCCTTGGAGACAGTCAAAACTCAACTGGTCAAGGCCTTGAATAACCTACTGTAGTTGATGCTGCTTTTACAGGAGGATTGGACTAATCAGTCTCCAGAGGTCCCTTTCAATCTCAACCATTCTGTGCATCTGTGATTTTTTTACTGTATGTTTGAATTTATGGGAACATGTGAAATTAGACGTGATCTTTGCAGCGTGGCTGTTATTGACATAGAGGAGTTGAAATATGGAAGCTGGGAAGAGGTACCTTTCTTCTCTCTTTCAATGATTTCTAAATTTTTCTCTTATATTTCTGTCAGAATGACTCATTGACAATGAAACCTGCAGATATATTTAAAAGCAGTTACTACAGAATTTCTAGCCTGTTGCAACAGATTAAGCTCAGACCTTTGCCCAACAAGGTCTGCCAGGAAGTGCCTAAAGCTTTGCTCAGGGAAATGTTAGCTATTGCCAGCAATAGTAGAGTGGTAAGAGACAGAAGTTAAAGAGTGGGGAAAAGGCAAGCTATTCCTGCAAGACCTCTAACAATAACATCTTTCTACAGATCAGCCTTCCCCAGCAGAGCCTGGAACTCTGAGTACATCCTCTTGGTATTCTTATTATATAAAATGGGTATAATGAGGCAAATGGGGATATTTTCAGGGAAGGGGTTATAGGGAAATAGCCACATGGGGTGGGTTCCTCTGTATTTGATACCAATTGTTGAAACCTGACAAGAATTGTGAAATAAAAATTAACAGAGTTGGTTTTGTTCCATCCACTAACTGCAAACAAAATGGAATGGCTGGGCAGCTTGAGCTTTCACTTTATTCCTCTTCTGTGTAGCTTAAAATAGCAACACTTTTTGCTGATTTCTAGATAATTCAATTTTCAGTTGCACTTATCTCATTCCCTTTTTCTATTCTATTAGGGAAAGTGGGTAATCAAGGAAGAAATTAATTGTACTACATACCAAATACCTGTAGAACAGAAACTCAGAGTAGAAATACATACACTTTGATATATGTAAAATACCTACATTTCAAAATGAAACAGTTGAAAATGGTTGTTTGGACCAAGCTGCAGCAGGGGATTGAGGGGAAATGTTTCTTTTGCTCGGATTTCTCTGCATCTTTTAAATACACAGACCTAGCATAGTCTAGTATCTCCATACTTGTTAAGAATAACTGAGTGGTTTAAGCTCTACATTTTGTTAATAGTGCTTTATTAATTATTTTTATTTGTTGTGAATACAACGTTTTACTTGTATGAAGTCATTGCCACTTATGCTGGTGCTTAAATCTTACACCATTCCTTCCAGAACTGCTCTTTAAATAACTTCTGATCCTGAACTGCAATAAAATCTTCAGATGCAGGTGCTACTATGGTCTGGGTATTCATTTATATGGCTCATGGAACTGGATTCTCTCATTGATTTCAAAATTCATGATGGTGATTCATCATGGTAAAGCTGAATTACTCTTTATCACCTTATTGCCTGTTAGGGAGCATATATGAGTTGTAAGCAGCCGTGAGGCATGTGTGAATTCTTGGCGCTGTGGCATGATTCTTCCAACACGTGTGGCAACTTGGGCCTCAGAAACAGGACCAGGTGGTTTTATAAATAATCTCAACCTTTCCATATAACTTGCCTAAATGAAAGTGAATGTCCCTAGAGAAATGTCAAAAATATTACATTCTATTCTCCCACCATCCTCTTTTTGATAATATCAGAAGTGTTTTGTTCTTAATGTATATGAATAAGCTTCCTGCAGACAGACAGCCTCCATTAATGGAGTATTTTTATTTCCTGTCTCATTTCCTTTGTAATAGAAAATAAGACCAGTAGGTACCAGTAATAGAAAATAAGACCAGTAGGTACTGTGCCTCAGGTTGTGCTCATTTGATAGTACAAAATGGCTTACTGGGCAATAAGATTGTCTGAAGAATACCAATAACTGGGTTGAATAATAAGGAACTTGTGCCTCATTCTTTAGTCCAGCTATAGGCTGACGTGGTGAAATTAGAGATATTCTTTGAACAGCAATAGACTCTAGTCAGTATCTACAGACAGTTGTTTTGCTCTGCATACTGTATAGCATGGAAATGTTTCTTTTCTGATTTTGATTAATAAGAAATGCTCTTAAGCCATAATTATATATTTGATCCTTCAGCACGGTCAAACCTCACTATAGAGAATAAAGGTGATTTCTTTTTCTGCTTGACATCTTCCAAAGAAGGAAAATTAGAGGTTACATATGCTGTGAAATAATTGTGTCAGAGTGACGTTCCGTCCATCCATTTATTGCACCGTCAAGTCCTGTCTCTTTGTAATGCATTTTTAAGAAAATGAACTGTAATATTCTAGGTATAATCTAGATTTAATATATATAAACGAAGAGTACTTTTAATTGTGGAGTATTGTTAAGTGTGGAATGCATTGTTTTGAGGATTTTACCAAAAAAAATAGTTGCTTGAAAGCGGTAAGGGTGTAACTAGAGTACAAAGGTACCTGATCCCTCCTCCCCTGTAATGAGTAAAATCTCATTAGTAAATGTGCATATTTATGTCCGATTATATCATGGGAAATTCAAGGTTATGTCAAGCTTAGTGCTAAAATAGAAATGTAAGAGGAAGCATTTCCCTCCTGGTGTTTTTTTGGGTTTTTTTCCAACATCCAGCATTATTTTTTTTCATTTATTTTCAATCATATGGTAAAGCAATTCAGGCATACTTTAAGGTCATAAGTGAAGATAAAAATATCATTATGGTATTCATCTCAAATACAAATTTTGTCTCACTATGGTAGTTTTAGTTGTCCCTAGTTCTAGTTCTAGAAGAACCAAGGTGAAATGAAGTAAAGAGGTTATTTCTTTAACATCAGCTCTCAAACTCAGCAAAACATGAAAGTCTCCATTGTCCCTAGCTTTGCTTTGAGAGAACTCTTCTTTTAGAATTACAGTGGTTGATGCTTAAAGGGACTTAATGTCTATTAATGAGATTGTCTAATTAAATGCCCCTACTCAAAGCAGCGTCAACTAGAGCAGGTTGTCCAGGACCATCTCCATTCTGACATTGATTTATTAGTTACAGGAAGTTGAATTTAATTTCCAAAAAGCACCCAATTTTGCTGTTTATTTGAACTTTATGTCATTATCTGAAGTCTCTTGAGATTGCATAGTTATATGGTAAATATAATGAGAATAGGCTGGTGTGAAATTCCTTAAGATTTAATTGCTAATGTCCATTCTAACTTACGTGGTAGAACCTTTTGGGAAAACTGATAGCAGTGAAGAAAACCCACTGACCTCCCGGTGGGGACTGGGCACGTGGCAGACAGAAATCTAGCAGAGCAAGGGGGAGGTGATTTGATCAAGGCCACAGCAGTCTGTCTTTCTATCTACCCTCTCAACTCCCCTTCTCCTTCAGTAGTACAACTGCAAGTGTGTAGAGATTTTTGTCAGTTTTAGGGAGCAGCTCACCCTTTGTGGTCAGGTTTGTGGAAATAAACTTCAGGGTTGGGCTTAGGAACATATTCTTGCCCCTGAGGCAATGCAGATCTGAAGGTACTAGAACTCCTTTTAATGTTTTTTTTTTTTCCTGAAGTCTGGCTATAGATATAATGAAGAAGAATTGAAACGAAACCAAATACTGTCTTGATTTTTGCAGTTTAAAGGATACACAACTTCAGTTGTTGTGTTATGCGTGAAAAAATTACACAGGGACATTAAAAAATAATAGAAGAGCAGCTTTGTAATTAAATTTAAGTGCATTTTTAACAGCATGTGCTTTTTGGTCAGCACATTCTGGTTTATATAAACACTGTGTTGGCAAATAGTGAGTGACAAGGAGTGGCCAGTTAGTAGTTAGCTGTAATCACTGAATGAGTCATGAAACCAATCTTATAATAATTATGCTACTATGAGATCAGGTTTACAAAGCCCCACATTTGCAAATATACAGGACAGTGTAGGCTGAGAAGATTTGTTGATTTTCATTTGTTTGTTTGATGCTTCTTCAATGTGAATTTAAAAGTGAATTTAAGTGAATTTAAAAAAGACACCTGTAAAATAAATCAGTCACACTGGAAGGGGAGATGATAAAATGCAAGTGCCTTCTAGCTGCAGCTGGCAGACATGCTGATTGTTGATTTTGTAGATGATTTATGATATAATGACAAATACCTGTTGTATTTTGTGGTTACAAACATGTTGGGAAGGGCAAGGCCAAGCTAGGATTTTCCAGATGTTTGTGCCATCCTGGCAGTGCAGAAAATTGGGATGTCTCATATATTGTTTAAAGGACCAGTGGTCAGGAAGAAGGGACAGTCCAGACCCTCAGGACTGGGGCGCCTGGATGACCTTTCCATTATGGTGGTTCAAGAACACCCTATCGGGATTTGATCCTTAAGACTGTATTTTTATAATCACAGATGAACACATTGTGTGAAATGGCCGAAGAAGAGTCCCAATAGAATAATTAACTCTGTTTCCAGCTCGATTGATAACATAAACTCATAGATTTTGATGTTTGAAAAGACCCTGAAACTTTAAGTTTGGGTCTATGTGTATTTTAGCAGAGATTTTGATATGTATTTTGATTTTACTTTAAACAGGTCTCTTCAGAATTTGCCTATTGTTGTTCAGGATCCAACTCTGATTTAGTTTGTGGGAATTGCAAAGGTGAAAAAAGGAAAAAGTAAAAGCCTCCTTAGTGTTATTATTATCTAAATTTTTAAAAAATCTGATGGTGTGGGGGTTGTATTTAAAAGCTGTGCCCCTTTAATGTTTCAGTTTAATTTGATATATGTTGGTAAACCTCTTAATTTATGAATTATGCCAATTCTTTATGCGTTAGCCATTGCCAATGCACACTTTCAATATTTAGTGATCCAAATATGTAAAAAGCTGTTGGAAACGTTTTAAAAACTTTCAAAATCCATTTATACATCATTTAAAGTTGGGATGGCTTCTTTGTGCCTTATTGTCATCTCTGAAGTATATGTCAGATGTAGAACAACTATTGCTAAGGAGGTATGTTGTTGGATACAAAATCAAAATTAGGCATTCTGTTTTAATCCTCTTTTTTTTAATGTTTGGTTGATTGCAGGTAGTGTCTGTTTATAAAGAAGTAATTATTTCTAGAGAACTACTTATTCTCCTCACTAAATCATAGTTGTCAAAACAGAATCATTTATATAGAAATTAATTGTGATATTATACATAGTGGGCTGTTATTTTCATTGGAAAATAAGCCTCTGGAGCAGATGCAGTCTTGCTGAGAAAAAAGTTTCCTTTTGGATTCATAAGTAAGGCACATGTGGAAAAAATAATGTAGAAAAGACTTCAGAAAACTGTTGTAATTTAATAAGTTCTTTTAGTAAGTTAGTTTTCAAAGATAGGAAAAGCAAATTAATGACCTCTATCTTTGCTTGTTTAATCAAGGATTTCATGGCACCTTGGCCCAGCAGGTCAAATGCTGTTATTTTTCCTCTATCTTAATTGAGTAAAACCCAAAAACATGGTATCAAGCAACAAATTACTGTCAGAAAAGTGACATATGCTTGGAGCAGTGTATGCATCGTAGCATTTGGAGTTTGTGGTAATGCTTCATGACTGACGACTAATTGCATAGGCAAAGGGTTATCAAAGGAAGCAGTAACTCAAGTGACAGCAGTTTTTGTTTCTTTTCCAAATACTGCATATAATTGCATATACCTGGGAACGCTGTCATAGCTATCCATTGATTGCAAGCATTAAAACTCCACTTAAATTACCGAGCATTATAATCCTTAGCGATGCCATTATTTCTGCAATTTGGAATAAATACAACTATTCGTACAGTGGCACTATGTTTTAAACTAGGAAAAGTTAATCAAAGATGGAATTCAGAAGCAGTTTGTAGTACAATGCCAGTTTCTACTACTAAAGAATATGATTCACATTTTTAAAAAATATTTTTCCTTTGGGGTGATGCATAATTTAAGGAGCAGTTGATTGGTAGGTATGAATGAATCTGGTTAAAAATAACATAAAGATGAAACTGTGAAAACATTCTTGGAATAAAGTGTTTCCCTGCGGCTTCTGGGGAAGCAGGAACTGGTGAAGGAGGTGCTCCAGTAAATAGGAAACAGAGTGAAAGTGCTTTTTCAGCATCTGTCCTTTGGTGAGTAATCCAGGCTACTTCGTTCCTTTGGTCTAGGTTCACTTTCACATGTGCTATAAGGCAGCCACTATTAAAACAGGCTTGATTGTTTTTGTATCCCTCTTTGGTCAAGGCATTCCCTTAACTTCTCAGACCTGGAGAATGTGCCTCACTTGCAATCCACACCTTTTCTGATGACAGCTCCCTTCTCTGATCCAGGGAATAGGAGAAAGCAGGCTTATTCCCTGTTTTATGACAAGTTTTTGTTCTGCTGTCTCTCCTTCTTCTTGCCCAAGCAGAGTGGAGAGACTGGCTTTCCAGCGTGTGGGCTGATTTATACAATGTGTTTAAAATTTAGAAATTATAGCTGGCTTTCTTCAATGCCTGACTTTCCCTTTCCAGGAATCACGTTTCATAGAAAGAAGCTATTATTTCTTGTGAGGTTTCCATCCTAGTTTCAAATAATAAAGCGATCAGAATAAAAATGGTAGAGACTTTCATGTCTGGTTCAAAACCACGTCATTACAGTCTGAAATTTCCTCTTCCAATTATATGAAACTTTTATTTTGTTCTGAAAGCATATAAGGGCTTTGCCTTTCCCTATAATACGAAGAAGGGGAAAAAAAGTGTTACTATCAAAGTATTTTGCAGTGTTCTCGTTGTGAAATAGTCCAGAGAACATAAAGGCCAAGGAGGTGAAGAAAAAGAAAGGTAACTGGAGAAACAAAGAAAAACATATGAACAAGCCCTTCCCAAGAAAATTCCCAGATTGTAATCCTCTCTGGGAGAGGAGAGGCTAGTTTTTGCTGAAAGACAGAGAAATGGTTGGCTAATCAGCCACAAATGCAACCTCATAATTTATGAATATTCCCTTAATACTTGCTTTAGGTCAACCTTTAAAACAAGCCATCTCAAAATTCAGACTGAGACTTAAGAAACCGGAGAAGGTATTGAAATTGGTTAATGAAGTTGTTTATGTAGCTCTCTTTCCAACTTCTTCATTTATCATACTGTAAACTTTTAGAGGTTGGGCTGGTTTTTATTGGTGTTGTTGCTTTAGCCTCCTTGAAGTAATTTTGAAGTGTGGAAAACTATTAGGTTGGTAGTTTTTCAAAATATATATTTTACCCTTGACTATAAAATGGAGATGATTGGTCACAAAGAATAGGGAAAACTGAAGAATTAATCTCTGAATATTTTCATCCAGAGTACATCAGGAGACACTTATTGAGATGTGGATATAATCTGGAGTTTGGTGGAATATTCAGTTGAACCACCATGCCCATTTAGTTTGGAATATTCAAATACTTTGTTCAATCACTTTTGCTTTTAGATGGTGAAGAGGTCAATAGAAATCAATTGTTCTTTTTTAAATCAGTGATCATAAACATGTTGTTTGGCCTGCATGCAAATGAATGAGCTACTGTACTTTATGGCCTTTTAAAACTCTAAAGTTATTGGGAAGCTGGTGCCTACAATATTCTGTTTACCAGCTTTAATAATGACTAATGAATTCTAGCTGTGGTGAAGCAGCTTGTGTTGTGTAAGCAAGATATCTAAACGTAAATAGCTCACTTTTCTCATTAACGTAATTATTGAATCAAAGCCAAATTCAATTTTGGAGACCGTCCATAGAATCCTTATAGACATAGGACCATTTGAGTGGAAGTTGCACGTTTCTTTGCAAGCTTTGTTCTTCCTTTGGTGGTCACCTTTAGTTTCTTGAGGCAGAGATCCTGGAGGTCAATGCATCTAGAAAAGCTTCCTGCTGCCTACTCGATTTGGTGATTCTGCATCTTCAAATGGGATGCAGAGCAAATTACAACAATTCAGGTAAAATTACCATAGGTGTTGAATTCAGACAACTTTGGCAAGAGAACATCGTTGTGCAGGATGGATATCAATTGGATATTGATGCTTTTCATATCCAGTCACATAATTTCCACAGAACCCTAGCAAATATTTATCTTTAAAATTACAGGAAAAAAAGGTTGAGGACACCACTTGAGTGGACTTTTTTACAGCCCTCCTTCTCTCATTTTTTCCAGCTTAAGTTTCTGTGCCATTTTATTTAAACCTCTATTCAATTTCCATAGCAATAGAAAGCTATGCTTGTCCATGCAAGAAACAAAACAGCTTACTCCTTGACAACAGAAATCAACCTCTCACAAAGCAGCTAGTTCAGCTAGAAACGTACAACAAAGCATGCAATTAGTTGAAATTTTCAGATATATAAGCAGTATTCAGAGATAATTAATATTAAAATAAGTCATACAGAAAAAACAAGGATGTTTACAAGCAAGAAGGATTCAGCCTCTGAAATACCCAAACTTGTTCTGTCATTTGATGCTCTATTTTTCTGAAGTGCTGTATAAGCACCACTTCTCAATTGCATGTACACAAGCTTATCTAGATTGTGCTATTTATGACGTTATAATTGGAATAAGTCATCATCAAGGTAAATATGAATTGTATGAGTAGTAGAATACAATAAATATCTTGAAGACCTTTGCCTTGAGCATCATTTATGCTTACTGCTGAAAGCCCAGTGAAGGCAAAAGTAAATAACATGGGTTACAGTATGCAAGTAACTTTGTGGTTTGTCTGAATCACAGGAGGATAAAAGTTCTCTAAAATAATGGAGAAAAGTGTACCAAAACTCAGTATCTAGTACCCAATAAAAATTAGAAATGCAAATTATGAAAAGCAAGGCTTTATGAAATAGCTTATGTTTTCTCCATTCCCTAGTCTCTTCAATTCAAGACTTGCTGGTTTTGTCTCTGGCAGAATTCATTTTTTTGTTGTTGTTACAACAATAATACTGCATGCAAATACATTACTGAGCAACCATGCAAATACATTAATGTTTGCCTTCAGTTAGTCCAGAAACTACAGCAAATGAAGAGCTGATTCTTGTAGCCCTCTGTTGCTTGTGCACCCTTGTGGAGGGTGGATGTAAGGTCTTGGTTAACCTTAGCTGCTGTAAACTCTGTTCATGAATCAGAATTCCTAAGTTACTCAAATCTGAAATCTCTTCAAGTTGTGTTGCATTTTAGAAATCTGAAGAAACATCACTTCTTCAAAACTCGGATTCAGTCAGATTTTTCCCAGAGGGCAGCTACAGTGATCCTGTTATTGTTACAAAAAGTGGCGAATCAGAACAGTGTGCTTGAAATGTCATTGAGTTGTTTATGGAGAAATGAAGTGTGCAAGTCAGCACAGGACTGCTTCTTGCGGTCTTACCAGGGCAGAGATGTGTATCAGGGATTGTTTTGAGAGGTTTCATAGACCTAAATATGTACCATTGTGTTGACAGTGGAAGGTAACTTGTGAAAGGCAGTATCTACTGTTCTAGCTCAGGTCATTATAACCCATGACCAAATATGAAGCTGATAATTAGGGACTGCCAAATTTCCTTTTAGTTATTCTCTTGGCCTGAATCCTAAAGACACTACATTACCAGTGCAGAAATGGAGTCTTGGGGATTGTTTTAACTGCTGAAGACTCCCTCCCTTAACTTACTTCCTCCTTTATCAGACACACAGCTGATTAGATAGGAAGGCACGCTGGCTGGCGCCTTCCCATCCCGCTTGTTTTTGTATCTCAATGCTGTGGAGTGCTGGGTCGTGTTCCTATTCATTTTTTATGACCTTTCCTCATTACACCCTTTTAAATTGCAGCTTGTTTCTGTGACCTCGGAGTCCTATGGGCCAATCCAAAATATCAAGCGCTGTGTTTTTAAGTTACCTTCTGAAAAAGTTTGAAACACTAGGACATTTTTTGGCAAAAAAGTTTATGTGTATATGTAGCTTTTCCTTTTTCTACAGCTGTAGACTGTTTTTGCAGTGTGTTAGCAACTTCATGAATTCTGTGGTGAATGATTCTTGTTTGCAAATGTCTTATATTTGGTATATATGTGGCGGTTTCATAAAAAACTGGATAATAACTAATATTGCATAAATATCTGTCTTTATTTCATGGGTTTTCAGACACACTGCTTTGCTGCTTGTTTCTATATTGACTTTCTGTGTTCCTACCTCTGCAGTTGTCTTGGCTTTCAACTCATGTCAATTTATTGCAGCCATCAACCAATTAGATCATGTGTTGAACTTATGCTATAGGCAATATACTGAATTAAAAGTATACCTATACACCTTTTGATGTGCTTTACCACATTGAGGATACCATTGAACAGGTATTTTATTTTGATTGTTGGATTTGTTAAATGTTAAATACAAGTTTCCTATACAGACTTTCAGTTGATACTCAAGTAGTTTAAAAAGTATTGCAATCCTTTATTGATGAGGAAATGGATTATTACTCATTGAAACTACTTCCTTCCCATCTAAAACCATCTTCCTATCAGGTTCAGAGCCAAAAAAGGAAGATGTGGAAATTGTACACTATGTTTTGAGAAAATACGAAGTATGTCTACCTGTGTAAGAGTACAAGAACAAATTGTTATAGATGTTTTCTCCCTGTAGCCTAAGTGGGCCGGATGTGAGGCACTTCTGGCCAGGAGTTGTGTAACCTAATTTGTGTGGCACTGAGCCTGAGTTAACATACCTACCTCTCAGCATCCAGTTAATGCCGCTGCATGGCTTCCGGATGGCAGCTTTCTCAGACCTGGGGAGCTGGGTGGAGCGGATACAGGATTGTCCATACACATTCATGTCAACACGCACTTACTGCTCCTTGAAAGGGATCGAGAGCCAAGGTATGAGCATTCTGTGTAGACACAGTTACAAGCCTCAGAAGAGCATCGTCTTTAGGTTACAGCTTTTAATGCTGCGCCCTAGTATGAGGTATAACCTTTAGTGGTCTGGCGCTTGGAGCATTGGAAAATCTGGATTCATCCAGATGCCTACATTTGAATATAAAATGCCTTACCAGAGATATTTAAGCCTGTCAATTCTGATGTTGATGTATTTTATTATAAAATCCTCTACTAGATGCAGAGGCAGATGCACCCTTGATGTAAATGGGAGAGGTCTTGGAGTTAAACGTCCTCTTTATTTGGTATCCAGGTCTCAGAGACAAATTACTTTTCATTGTACTTTACCAATGGTGCTTGCTTTCCATATCTCCTCTTGCTTGACTAGCCCACCCATCTGCAGAAGAAAAATGTCCAGGATGCTTCAGCACCTCTTTGTGCAGCTTTAGTTTTTTGGAGCCATTAACTGCAGCTGTAAATCATAAGAGTCTTGGGGTTGATGTAAAAGGACAGGGGTCAGAAGACATAGGCATGCAAAAGTTTGTTTATTCTGTGTGCCTCTACTTTCTAATGATAAGAATACTTTCGATTATAATAACATGAATATTAGAGTACCTAATCATAAAATTTATTTGAATAAAACCTTGTTGCTTGGCCTTCATAAAAAAGGTAGTGTCCCCCATTCCCCAAATGAATTCTAATATATTTGGAAGGCAGAACTTTCATTTAGAAGCATGTAGAATTCCAGCATAATTTAAAATATTGCTTCTGTTAATTGTAGCTGGACTTCATGTGATGGTTGGAAAGGTAACATTTCTTTTCTAAAAGAACATGTTTCTACTTTTTCTTAAAAAAGTAGATGAATGCAGGCTTTTGATTCTTGTAACTAGTGCTGAGAGAAGTTTTTTTTTGTGGTCAATTACTTTGGAATGAAACGTGATTTTTAAGTTTCTCCAAGGATTCACTCTAACAGGATAAGCAAATGCAGTCAGACCTAACATTTATGCCTGACAGCCTTTCACTGCCAAATTGTTAAATATTATATTGTATATTTCACCTTTGTTTCTTAAAATAATATTGTCTCTTATTACAGTACCTGCTGCCCCCAAAAGATTCAACTCCAGATTCAATCCCACTGATGTGTGTGTTTAGATGTTTAGTGATGTCAGGCAAAACAATCTTTTGTCTTACAGCTAAAACACAAATACAAAATTATAGGAAGAATTTTGAAGAGAACTTAGGGTTTATAAAATTATGCTGCTACTAAAGTTAAGGGGAAGTTTCTCTTTTATTTCATATGAAACATAATAAGTCCATTGTCAATAGCTTTTGAAAAACTCTCTGAAATGTTGAAAAGAAAATTATTTAGAAGAAATGGAATCGTATGTTCTGTCAACACCTCATTGCTTCCTTTTTAACTTGAAAAACCTATTTAACTTGATTAACAACAACAACAAAAAAATTGGTTCATTTACTGCTGTCAGTTTGAGGTCTTCCACTGACTCCTTTAGGCACTAATTCAGGTTCCTACTAGAATGTAAAGAACATGATTTGTGCTTAGAAAGTTTTTTGTTGTTGTTAATTACAGCAATCTAATAAAAATGCATAATTTTTCTAGCGGATCTCACTTTTTGAAGTGCTAGGTAACTGAGGAAAGTAAGTAATTTCTTTTCTTTTTTTTTTTTATTTTTCTGAAAAGAATGTGAAAAATCTACCTCTTTCTTTAATTTCTCTTAAAGCATATGATTTGGAACAAGCCAAGTTTATGCCGAAGCAAGAGACAGTATCTGTTTTAAGGAGATAAAAGCTTCGCTCACTGTTATGACATTGTAGAAAAGGCTGAAAAATGAGTAATTATCTTATGATGCTACCCAATGGTAATCACTGTACCAAGGGATAATCCAAACAAAGCCTTCCTCATCATTCCTGGAAACAACTCCCATTGTTCTTGTTCTGACTGCTTCTGGTGATGTGAGG
>JAOXNG010000064.1:24475536-24491498 GCA_028566535.1 Scolopax minor
TCCAAACAAAGCCTTCCTCATCATTCCTGGAAACAACTCCCATTGTTCTTGTTCTGACTGCTTCTGGTGATGTGAGGGAATAATGGGCAGTAACGTGTTCATGCTAAATGTTTCCGAGAGTCCCACGTTTGTGAAACAGACTGAAAGATAATAAGAAAGTCAAAAGATTTTTAGTGTACTTGAGCATGCCTGAGAACGTCTCCTGCGTAATCCCTTTTAAGAATTAAAACTATGTTTGATCTCTGCAGAAGACATAAATATACAGTCTAAGAAAAATGGGCTGGACATTTACAACAGCAAATCCTGAGAGTAATTTCCTTTAAGTGAGTGGGCTGTATGAATATGATTTACTTATTCACTCATGCACATGCTTCTTTCCTTAACGGTCAATATGAAAAAAAAAATTATTTTAATATGCAACAAAAGAGGAAATTTGTTTCTGGTCAAATCTTAATGTTTTGCTGAACTTGTACATTTTTCTTAATGCCAGTTTCAGGCAGCAGTAACAATACTTAAGAGATTGCTGAAAAGCAATCAGACAGGGGCATTTCTTTCTGCCTACAATATTGTAAATAAGTAGTTAAAGGGATGGTTGGAATGCCTGAGATTCAGTGGCTGCATTAGAACTCATGCTTTCATTCTTTGGTGTAATTAATGCTTTTGCATTTTATCTAAAATAGAATAATTTCTGCAGGAGGGAGTGCTTTTTTATAGGTAGGGTAGAGTATAAGAGTCTCCTGTAGGACATTACAGAATCAAGAAGATCATTTGATTGAAATATTTATTCTTACTCATGCACAGAGAGTTGTTGACCCTAATTTCAAAATCTGGCTGTGCCATAAATGCTCTGAATTATGAGCTGGAAGGTGAACAGCAGCTCTTTTTTTTTTTTAACTGGTTTTGTGAATTTAATCCTTCAAAATAAGACCTATTTAGACAATTCCTCTCCTCTTTCTTCTCTTGCCTTTTCTTTAAATCTTTCTTCCTAGTTAGCAAATAAAAAGATCAAAATAAAGATCAAATACGTTATTATTTTCATTTAAATTTTTGGCTTTGCAAAATTGGTACTTAGCTACAAAATTATAATGAGAATCTGGTTGTAAGCAACATTTATGGGTGTATTATATGTACGCATACCCAATAATTATATTGATTTAATAAGGACAGGGTTTGTAGGCAGAGCTGCTTCTCTCTTTTATTACTCTACTTATATTATTTCTTTATTTTGTTTTATAATTTTATAGTCAATTACCACCAATAAAAATGGTCACTGGCATACAAGGCAAATTGCCTATTGTTCAGATTTTAGGCAGTACAAGATTTAATTGATTAATTTCACTGAAATGGATGAAACTAATAACTACATTAAAATGTTGTTTGCTTTTTAGTATTAGGTACTTAATTAGTAATTTGGCAGATATGACAAGTAGGGAGGGTATTTCCTGATGGTTGACAATTCATCGAGTTGAGTGCCAACAGCAAATCTAAAATCCCTTAACTGCCATTAATTAATTACCAGGAAATACCTGGCTCGGGTGGAGTGGATCATTATGCTCCTAGTCCATGTAAAACTGTGAAGGGAGAAAAGAAATCAAAATAATATAAAGAGTGGATAATATAAGCCAGTACAGAGACCAAACTCTTTACATTCACTGAGGTTTTACAGTGACACAAATAGGCTTGTGATGTCCTATTCACAAGCAAAGCTCAGAGGCACAAAACCAAAACTCAAAGCCTTTATGTTTAAAACCACAATGGGTGTAACCAGGATATATGTTTACAATGGGGTAGCATTTTCTAAAATGCACAAATGAACAATGAAAATGTCTCCTGAAGACTGCCTTCTAACCCATGTTCTTTAAAGATTATATTTTATGTTCGTATTTGAGAATGGTTTTGCCATTTAATACTTCAAAGCAAGGGTACTTATTCACACAGGATAAAATTAGGTTGCAAAAGCTGTTGCAAGATATCAGGATTTCTAGAGTGTGTCTACAGGTTTTCTTCCATTATTTTAGGTGACAGTTTACACTTTCTCATTTATTATTGTAAATTGCTCTACTAATAGAGATGAAAATATCGATAGTCCTTCATAGCAAGTCATGCCTATTTCACTCAATTTATATCATTATTTTCCGATACTTCAAAGGAAAAGGGAAGGAAGAAATTTTTTTTTTAAATTTTTTTTTTTACCCAACACTTCCTCTCCCAATACCTCCTTGTTATCGGTAACCAAGAGATATCTTATTTTTTATTCAGTTAGAATCCTTAGTCTAAGGCATGAGGAAGGTGTGATTTAGAGACTTTACAATCCTAAGGTACTAGATCTGTATTGCAGTTATTACTGCTTATACAAGTCCAATTCAGATGAGGGCCAAATCCAGAGAAAAGAACTAGTTTTATTTTCCTTATAGTAAGCATAGCCATTCTTCTAGTGACAATAAATACAGGTAAATAAAAATGGATATAGCTGCATATTACATTATCTCAGACTATGTAGAGATTTGGTTTTATTTACTAGCTTAGCTTTTCAAAGTAAGTTACAATATACCATTTTTTAAAAATTGTTTTTATTTGTTTATGTTGTAACTTTCAGAGGAGCTTTCCTCTCCTCTTGTCCTTCCTTCAAAAGCAGTATAGAGTTGTATTTGGAATGTACTTACATGCACATAGTCAAAGTTCAGTATTTCAAATGTTTTGGGAGCCCAAACCTATTTCAATCTAGAATTATAAAGATTAGTAAAGAAAAGAAACATAATTATCCCCTCACACATTTCATACCAGTAGAGTATCTGTGAAGTTATACCCATCAGTTTATCAGTTTTTGTAACTTCCCATTACATGTACAAACTTGTCTCAAATACAAGAAATCCAGGAGTGTAATTTAGACAACAGGGACATTCTAAATCCTTAGAACTTTCACTTAAATTTTTATTAAATAAAATCAGAATTTGGTGAGGATTTTGTGAGGTCACTTCTATTCCAGGAACATCCAAATTTGTGTTAATCAAAGAACAGTTCTCCTGTTCTTCACTTCGATGTGCAATGATTTTTCTCTCATGTCCTGATAGCATCAACATCAACTGTAGCTTGAGTGCTACAATATTTCCATCATTGGACTTTAAACATAATGCATGGGGAGAGATAGGAAAGTTATTTTAGGCGGTGGTGCAGGAGGTGGAGGCACAAATGAAATGGAGAAAGAAAGGGGGAATTCTAGGAAGTGCACAGCAAAATAGTTCATTTCCTTATATTTATGAAATGAGTGAGTTCCCACACATAAATTTTGACCAGAATTGTGTTATATTTTTTAAGAACCCTTAAGAATCAGTTGATACCAGGGACAGATAATTCATTGAACCACTAGAACCTTGCCTTTTCTTTAATAAAATAATTCAGATTGTTTTTCCAAGGTACTGTGTCTCAGCAAAATTTTACCACATTTAGGAAGAAACAGAACTATAGTGTATCTTAAAAAACCTAAAGACTACTACTGTTATTCAATGGCCAGTTGTTTAAATTTAAACAGTGTTTCCATGGGACAGGAAAAAAGCACTGATAAGAAACAATGAAGTCTAATGGTAAAGATCTTACGATTGTGAGCTTTTCAGTGATCATTGCAATAATTCACGTACTTTCATACCAGAACAAGATATCTTGTACTTAAAAAAGACGGGTGGATATTACTGCAAAAACTCCATACAATGCCTTTCAAGCTTTTTGTTTAGATGCTGTTTAAATACCCAGCTCAAATCTCACTGTCACTGAAGTGAGTGATACAACTTCAAAGAGAGCAAAAACACACCCACTTTATCTGATCTACTAGAGGTACAATGGGAAAATAAATACAAGAGCATTTTTATTTTTTTCAGATGTAAACTTAAGGATAAGAAGGGAATGTATTGTATTGTTCTGTTTTCCCTGTGAGCCATACCTAGTAAATATTGTAATATACTTCTTTTTTTGATGAAGATGAAATTGCAGATTTTGTTGGCATCCAGTTCCCATTCACAAGATTCAGACATATTTCAACTAAATGTATAAATTATACTTCTGTTGAAAATGCCAATATTATATGGTCTAAAACTCACAGCTACTGCTGTAAAGTATAAACATAAATGATGAGAAAAGTAATAAAATACTTTTTTTTTCTGTAATCATTGGTTAAGACATATTCTATTCAAAAGACACATACTTATACTATGTTTCTTGAATAAAGACATTTTTATGAAGCTTATATTTAGACCGATGCTTTAATGTCTATGTGATAGATCCTTTGCTGGTTTAAATCAGTGGAAATATCTAAGATTACATCCTCTGATAATCAAATCCTGAGACCTCCTCCCACGTGCCTTGAAGATCATAGGACAAGAGTAATTATACTTTTAAAAGAGTCATTAACCTTCACATCTTAGCCCTTCAAGTTTGCCCATTATGTCTTCTCCTCTGTAATCTATGCAAAATAATGATGGTACGCAGGCATAAGAAATTAAACCTTTGCCTGTGTTGTCTGTATGATGGCTTTTCCCTGGTTTCATCCAGAGGTGACCAGTGTATGTCATGTATATCTAAGGTAATCTAAGTTGGAGCAAATGTGATATTTTATCCAGCATATCTCACACTAATGCCAAATTTTAGATGGTAGTTGCTTTTGTGGTTTTGCTGGTTTTATTGGAATCTACAGTGTTTTCAAGTCAGAGGATAATCAGAACACACTGGGAATATACAAGTGTAGTTGTAGGAGAAATACTTTTATCTTCAGCACCTTTACTACTGCCAAAACAGGTAAAACAGCATACAGCTCAAAATTCATATCTTGTGGTGTTTGCAGGGTTAGCAGTCGTGGGCTAAAAGCTGTGTTGTTTTCACGAATAAACCAGACAACTTGGATGCATGTATCATTGGCACGTGTTGTCAAGGCAATTTCAAAGCAGTTCCATGCACTAAAAACAATAAAAAATATAATACTTTACTGAATTCAATTCAGCCTATAATTTTATACTTAGTGTATAAAATACTAATTATGAAAAAAATGTTTTCTATGACATGAAATAATTTGCTGTTGTACTTGGCTTGCACATTTTAAATACTTTTTTCATTACTTTTACTGATTTTTCAATTCAGTTGTCTCTATCATCCACTTTAATAACTTTCTTTTTTGCTAGAAGAGACTCTCCTTGCTTTAGAGACAATGGCAATTTTCTGGTATTAATTCTAACTTTTAAACAAAATTAAGTGGTAGCCTTTCTGCTACCAAAATTTTATCGGTGTATTTATTGTACACAATAGGAAAGCTTCAAGCTTAATCTGAAGCTATATCCTGCAGTATTATATGTATATCAATGCATATATATATGCATACCAATCTTAATCCTACTGTAAATAAAAGCCCCAGATGCAAGTCTTCCCATCTCTATATCAGTCTGTACAGCTTAAAGCAAAAATTTACAGTGGTATCTCTGAGAAGGTGTAAAATATTTTTTTCCCCTTTTAATGTTATCCACATTAATGTGTAAGGGCTAATGTGTAAGGGCTAGACTGAGGAAGGGCAAGTTTTGTCTAAGAATTAAGTACTCAAAGTAGAATCTAGACATCAAGATGGTTTACCATAAAAAATCACACATCCTGAAGAAGAGTCAAAATGAAAGGTTCAAGTAGGCTGTAACAAACAATTGACTATCATTCCACCATGTGAAAAATATTCTTTTTACTCAAAAAGAGAGTTAGAAACATGCTAGCTGCTTTAAGTGCTGAAGCTGGAAGGAAAGATACATATTTGAGCTCTCGGGGTTGGAGGAGAGAGTTGATTGTTACACAAATTCTATATTTGACTGCCTCTTATTTCCTTCATTGAAAATTGAAGTTGCAATAATCATATTTTGCAGGACTCTGATCTTGTTAGTGTATGTTAGACAATTTCAAAAGGTAGAGGACAAACATTTAATTTCTGATTCCTAATTGGGTTTAGGTGAGCAATGCATTGGAAGTGAGCAGGAAGGTGCTCTGAACTGCAGATGTTCTGGAGCTGGACAGATACAGAAATCTGTCACCTGTGTCAATGCACAAATCGCCCCTGAGGAGTACTGTATCCAGTTCTTCACTTTAAAATAATACCTTGAACAGATTCCTCTTCCTCTATTTCCTCCCATCACAATCCTTTCATATTATGATAAATATGAATTTTTAAATGGTGAAGAACTATAACATTCTTGATGATTATTTGGTTTGTTCCTAGCTTTATGATACACTCATATCACCTCTTCATCCTAAATCAGATCTTAAACCTTCTCCCCTCCTTGTTATTTCTGACTTGAATTAACTTATTTGTTCATTCGGAATGCAGAGACTTCCATTAAGTCCTACAATTGTTGTGTAATTGAGAAGCACCCCTTTTCAGATATTTTGTCAAATAGATAAAGTGTATGTGACTATCTAACATTAAGTTGCAAAGCAATGGAAATGTTCTTCGTTTTTGATTATAAAGATTGTGGCTTTTATTGTGGCAGGTTCCTTGTTTGTATATAAAGGATCAGTAGCATTCACTGATGATCTCACAAGTGACATACGTCTTATCCTTTTGCCCATGTTTTCTTGTTTTACTTCATCAGTTATGTCATTCTTTGACGCTTTTCCTATTGCCTTCTCATCACTTTTCTTATCTCTTTTCACATTTGTTTCCTTGTGGCATTGCCTCATTCAGTACATTACACCCTCCAATTCCTTGACAGCTTCTAGATTCATTTCTTTTTTTTTTCTCTTTTGTAAAGGTTTTGTTTAGCCTTTGATTTATTTTCCTCTTGTGCCAGTTCTTTCCTTAAGTTTCAGTTGTACAGTACTCTTTCAATAGTTCATTCCCTGTGTTTGTTGGATTGCACCACCATTAGGATTTTTCATAGTCACTTTCTGGGATTTTGTCTTCCTGTTTCTGGCATTTGCTATTAAATCTGGATTGAAATTCTTATTAAGCTCAGCTGCATTTGATTCAGGATATGCATGAATTTTAAATATACTGAGTTGACATGCTCTGAAGAAAACCAAATAACAAAGGCAATTCTGAGAATGTGTTCTTGAGTGAATTTGACTCTGTGTTTGTTTATAATATGTGTAAACATTAAGGAATTAAAGGGAGTGCCTGAATGAGAACTATTGTTAGGAAAAGCAAAACTCAGCACAGAATAGGAACAAACAACTAAAGAACTAAAACAAAATAAGAAACAAAGGGTAAGCAGGTGCAGAACTTGAAATAAAAAAAAAAAGTTTATTTAAACATTTTAAAAGGGATTTAAAAGTAAATATCTGTTTCCTTATTGTTCTAAGAATCAAACTATAATTTCAACTGATTTGCTCCCCTTCTCTGATGCTTCTGTCAAGTTGCAACTGGCAGTGATTCATTTTGCTGATGAGAGGGTAATTTTCCTCTGATTTATAACTGCCTTCTTTTTCTTTGCTTACCTCTGATATGGGTCTCTAATTCTTACTTATGTAGGTGGTTCAATAAGGATTAAGGAATTTTATATACTGTTTTAAGGTTTTAGCCTTAAAAAACGAATACTGTGATGAATCTTTCCATTGTTACTAGTGAAACAAGCAATCTTTTAGAAAACCCAAACAAAATCTAAGCCACAGAGGAGCTAGACAAATATAGTAAGAAAATGCTTCTGCTGTGAAGAGTATATATTTTAAAGGGACCAACTAATAAGATGAACTTTATTATTTAATTGAAGAAGGTGGGATAAAGAACAGAGCAATGAAGTGACTTGGGGTCTGATCTAAGGAATAGAATCCAAACTGCCTGACTCCCCGGGCAGATTGTCCTTCTCTCTTCCACGAGCCACAACCGAGGGCTATCTGTATGACACCCTGTCTTTGATGAAATATACATCAATATATCAATATGAAAATGTATATTTTCCTTAATTAATTGTGTTCTACCATAATGGTGGCCTTTTTTTAAAGAATTAATGTTGTAAGTCATTAATGATAAACTATTTATGGGCTCGATATGTTGCTGCTGGAATGACACTTCTTCCTAATCCAAGTGCCTGTGTCATGTCAGAAGACAGTGGTATTTATTTTTCAGGGAGTAAGTGCCAGAAAATGCTGCATGGGATGTTCTTTCCTATAAAGCCCTTATTAATATTTACCACTGAAACACATGGTCTAAGTCTGAATGAGTGAAAATAAGTGTCATCTCTTATTAGATGTTTAGAATACAGATGCAACAGTTCATTTATGTTTTTTAGAGTTAGTATCGTTAGTATTATAGTGTACTGCAGGGAAATCCTTTAAATCCAGCCATTGTGATATAACAATATATGTCCTAAGGAAATGTTCTTACAATTTACCTCTATAAAATAAATTCTCCAATTATTAATTAGAATTAAAATTAGCATTCAAGCCCTGCTAGAGACTTTGTTGAGTAGATTGTAGCCTGAGAAATACAAAACTTGGAAAAACCTGTCTGGCATATGATGTTTTTTTCAATTGACCTTAAAGAAGGTGCATCCAAGGCAGAAACAAAAAAAAAAATAAAAATCTAAAATTAAACTTTAAACTAAACAATGTTTAGAACATACTGGAACTCTGGATTTGTTACCTTATTCCGTAGAAAGTGTATAGAAAAGTGGGCTCTAAGATATGTGGGGATGGAAATTGAAGTGGGACCTTCTTTACCTAGTACAGTAACTATGATAAAAGTCTGAGTCCACACACTACATATTCCCAGACATGTCCTTAAGCTGTCTTTAATGAATGCCATTCTCATTAATTTAATTGTGACTTACATGCAGATAGCAATAAGGCAATTGAAGAAGTTCTTCATTTAGAAGCAGTTTATATGGTTATTCCACATGAAGTAGCAGAGCTATACATTGTTAAAATCAGGACAGAGATGAATTTTCAGAGACACCTTTAACAGCAATAACTGCTGATCTCCAGTAGTGAGTCATTGCGTTAAATCTGAGAGGATCTTAGGGGTGGGAAGGTTCTTTAAAGCAGAAAAATGACCCTGGTTTTGAAGGATTAAAAAGTAATTTTCCTAATGCAAACTGCCTTCCAGCAGAGACTGACAGGGTGGTAACTAAAGCCTGTGTTGCAGGAGCCTCCCTTTTTTTTTGTGATTGCCCAGCACTAAACATATCAAAGTTCTGGAGTGCTGTAGCAATAAAAATGTTGAGTAATAGTAGTTCACTGGGAAGAACATGAAGCTGATACAGTCTTTCAAGGATGTCATATTAAAAGAGAAAACCCTTCTTTCTGCTACTGCTGAGTTCAGGAACTTTGAATTAAAAAAATCTGAAGAAATCTGGATTTCTTTGCTTAGAAGAAAAAAAACCCACAAACCCACTCCACCCCCCCCCCTGCCAAACATTTATAGTCTGTCTTTTTTTTTTTTTTTACTTTTTAGTAATAAGAAAGGAAAAAGAGATGTTTATATTTTATTGGTGTAAAATAACTATGTTTCAGCAACATGGCTTCTAGTTTGTATGACCATATTAGTCTAACACATATAATTCAGTGTTTAATATTGTATTGGAATGGCATTGTTATTTGCTTAGTTCTTTGTGTCTTTAGGAAAAAAAATTCCAAATCTAAACAAATAACATCAAACAAGTCAGGCATTAGCTTCATGTCTAAAGGTATTGAGAGTCTGGGTAGTAAACTTATTTTTCACCATACTAGGATATGTTGAAGCTCATATCACAGCCATCTATACCTAAATCTGCTTTTGAATGTTCTCTTTTTTCTTAGGACTCTGGTTCATCACCTGTTCTCAGCCAAGCACCACTGGCTGAACATTGTATGTGCATAGGTAGGTTGATACAACTTTAAATGTTATAAATGGATTTTAAATATGATTGCAAAGGTTTTACTTACACCATGATGAAAATAAAGAGGAGAGACACTTTTGCGTGTTATTTAATGTTAATGCGATATAAAAAACAACTTGAAGCATACATTTGGCTGTCCCTCATGATGTTGGTTGGCATTGAGAGAGGAGGAGTCATCCTGTAACAGTAGAACTTTCACTCAGTGTTTAGTTGGATACTGGGTTGTGGAACCAACCAAAAAACCAGATGTGGAACAAGGTTCTCAACCAGCTAACAGGAGGGAGAAGACAATCAAGTTGTTAAAGCTTGAGTCCTTGATGTACTGGCCAGTGTGTCCTCATGCACTGGAGAGGGAGGATTTGGGATATTTCTTTGAAGAACAGGTGTAAAGGGTATTTGGCAATGCATGCATACTATAGAAATTAGACCACATTAGAAACCTATTTGCAGTAGCTGAATTTTGATGAAGTTGCTGTGTAAGTCAAATATCTCCCCTGTGCCACCAGCTCTTTCTTTAAGAGGCTTTCTCTTTCAATAATAGTTATTTTCATTGTTCAGGATTATTCACTAAAACCTAGTGTTTATTTACATAACCTGAAAATGGTAAAAGATAGTCAAGACCTTTGCAGCTATACTTTTTTTTTCCCCAGTTATTCCTTGAATATTACTCTCTCGAGCAGACAAAATTACTGTGCAAAATTTTATGTCTCCTTCATATTTTTTCTTTTTTCATTCAACCTATGACTCCAGTCTATCTGCTTTATTTGTTTCTTTTATTAAAAATAAAATAGACTTTCTACTATAGTTTTTTTAAATTATTTTTTTATAAATAGGACATACATGGTTTCATTGCAAGATAGAAACATGGATAAACCTCCACTAAAGGAAGGGTAGATAGAGCCACTCATATTAAAGCTTCCTGATAACTCCTCTTATATGAATGCTTTTTCTGGTGCTTTCAACTTCATAAAACTCTGATTTTTGGAAATGTATTTTATTTTTTAGATGACTACTTCCATCTGAGATTTCACTAAAAAATGCAGCCAAAATATTTTAGACATTTCCAAAGAGGTGGAAAGATGTGCTGAATTCCAGAAGAATTTAAAAGGCACCCACCAAGTTTCAAATCTCTCCAGAGAAGATTGTTGAAATGGTAGGTGGGTGGGTGGGTTTGGTTTTTTTTTTTTTCCCTTTTCACAATCCAATGAGGTTTTAACCATTTTCTATTCCTGTAGATGCCAAAGCTGTGTTTTTACTGAAGTTTGTATTTTAACAGTTGATTACCCCACTTGCCTTCCTTGTAGCATATCCAACCTGAAACTATTATTATTTTACATTTCCATTATGACTGGACGCATAGTCCTCAGCCAATTTGTGAGTGTGCTGTCCTAAATATAGTACAAGCACCAACAACTAGTGTCTGCTGCAAAGAATCATAAAATTCTGAAATAATCCTGAGCCCTCTTAAAAAATTGGGCCTTTTCACAACACCTCAAAGAGAGAACCCCTAAATTACGATACTTAAAATTACTTCCTATGCCATTAAAAAAAATCAGGGTAGTTCAGCTATTCCTGTTGTTCTTTCAACTTTTTGGAGTGGCAATAAGAGACTTTGTGAATTCTCTATTCACTTCTTTAAGTATTATATGTATGGCAGTGGTGATCAAAATTTCAGAGTTCATATCTGTTGTCCCAAGTTATATTCACCTGTTATATACATATTACTACCTAACATGAGCAGGAGGAGTCACCTTTGACTTTTTACAATTCTCCCTTTCTTTCTTTCTTTTCTTTTTTCTTTTTTCTTTTTTTTTTTTTTAAACAATTATCTTGGCTTTAGCAGCAGCATAAGAATTCATATGAGTTTTGCAGTAATTTGAAATTCTAACTTTTCTTAAAGATGATGTGAAGAAGTCTCCTGAGATATACGCAACTCATGCAATGGAATGCTGAGCTGCTGCTATAAAAGCTAAAGAACTGAAGAAATCAAACCAGCCAGGTAAGTGCTAAAGATTAAATTGCAATACGTTGGTGTTTTTATTGACAGCTTTTTATGATTAAATTATTAATCTGATGTAAACCAGGTAACTGCAATGGAGCTACACTGACCCAAACCACCTGTAAAGGTTTTGGTAATTTCCATAAATTATGGCCTAGCTTCCAAGCACTCCTAATTTTAGTTTTATAAATTAAAGCACAACCAGCAAGTTTTGGCCACTCCAAGGGATGGCATCATAAACTCCTGTCACTCCCAAAACATCTTGCACTGAGCAGAGAGGTTAAGTGTTGACTGAAGTATATAGAGCAGTTTATAACACACTCATTGGAGATCTAGGATCTGCTCTCTCTTCCATTATGAAATAGAAGTATCCATACATTTATGGAAATAAATACTTTGTGACTTTTGTAAGTGGAACAGTGTCAACACATAAAATTTACAACTACTCAAGGGATCATATTCTGAGAGCTCTGTGCATTTGTTACAAGTGGAAAATACCTTGAGATGTAATCAAGGTGTTATAGATTATAGCAAAAAGAAGCAGGGGTTTGTTGTTTAAGAAGTCGGGTCGTCTTTGGTTGGGTCTTTCTGTTGTGAACCTGCTATTGCAGTTGTTGTGAACATCAGGATTGTAGAGAAAAGATCTTAAAACATAAATGAATTGTAAATCAAAAAGAAAAAAGAAGAAGAATTGAAGTAATTGAGGACATCTATATTTTTAAAAAAGCAATGGCACTTTTTCAAGCATGTATTAGCAACATTTCATAAATGTGCAGATTCAATAACTATATAAATGATAGGGTGAATGAGCCTTAATTCAACTGAATTTGATCTTTTACTGTTATACTAGCAGTAATTCACAGTTTGTGATGTTCAATATTTTGGACCCAATTTCATCTTTTCCACACTAGTAAGTGATGAGTGATGACTTTAACAAATATTTTTGTTGCTGGTGTCAATAGCATTAACTATTTCAAGGATGTGCTCAATAAAGAGATCCAAAATTGAGCTGTTGGGCTTGAGCTCTGTGTCACTAGAGAACTCTCTTATCTTCCCTTTAAAGAACTCCGCAAGCTTTTACTAATATGCCGGGAAACTACTGTTCAAAAACCTAATGCATGTAATAAGTAAACAAGGAAATGTTAAGAAAACACAAAAATGTTTGTAGAGCTGCCAAGTTATTTTAAGCTTTGGAAATGATCTCATAATATGGAAAAATAAATAGGAATGGAAATGACTTCTGTAATTTTTCACTTTTTATTAAATAAGTTGAACTAGTATAATTTTTCTTCCTCATAGAATTCCCAATCTTTTTGATGAGTGATTCAAAGGAAATTGTTGTGCTTGTCATTTAAAACCATAATCAATGATTAATCCTCCAATTTTTGGAGATAATGTTGTTAGCAGTTTTCTTGTTTTGGTCTATCAATATGTCTGACAATGGGTAACAGAAACAGAGAAATACTATCAAGAAATAACCCATTGTACATTTTTTTTGTGTGTATTTCAGAGCACAACTTCTGTCTCCACTGTCAGAGCATGAGATCAGCTTTAACATTATGTTCCAAACAAATCCCATCTTTTCTTACTTCCATCATTTGAAGGCGTTTTCATCAGCTACACTGACAGTCAGGTTATTCATCTGCGTCCTATTCTCCCTACATCTAAGGTACCTAATTAAACAGCAAATCAACACATATAATAATATATGACATGCCTTGGTAACAGTGCATGAGGTCCTGTAATTCTTTTTTGTGAAGAAGAATTACAGTCTTAATTCTTAAGTTAAATTACAGTCTTAATGATCAGTTATCAACTAAGATTATAAATTCTTCTTTCCTTGTTATTGATAAAAATTTTATTTCATGTGGAGAATTTATTGCTTAGTAAAAGCAGGAGAATCAGTGAAAGAATCTTTTTCATGAGAGTGATATTTCAGACAACTTTGAAATTCCAAAAATGTGTCATCTGGTTCCTGGACAAAAATCTTGAGGTGTTACAAATTTCATCTTCAGCACATAGGCAAAGTTTGAACAAAATAAAAATGCTTTCGAGAAAGACAGATGAGTCCCAGAGTTAAATTGCAAAGTTTGAGAAGTACATATTATTAATGAAACGATTCTGCCTTTACAGCAAATAATGAAATAATAGTTTTAAAATCTTTTTTTTTTTTTTCTCAGCCTTACTGGCTTCTGTTTTTCTCTTCAGCTGGTTTCCAGTTTGCTTAGTATTTGACATCAAGCGCATTTCTAAATGGATTCTGAAAAATGACTTGGGAATTGCCAGATGATAGAAGATCGATCTCAGATGCCCAGAATAAACAGAAAACAAGCTTTCTGTTTTGGTCCTTTCTGAAATACAGGTATGGACTGATAGCGCAGAATTCCATTATCATATCAAAATGTTCCAGGTTAAATTTTCAAAGACATAAATGCTATCACATAAAATTATATTTTCCTTTTTAAGTAGGATAGCAAATGAAAATTCAGTTTGACTTGTGACATATGTCTTGGAAAAAATTCACCTAAAGTATTTGGTCTTTAAAAATCTGGAATTCAGTTGCTAAAAAGTCTCTTTGGCAAACTCTGCTGCCTCTTGTCAAAAAAATGAGCTAAGAGTTTTATATGGCATATAAAGCTCTATTTTTACTTTGGATAACTTGGTGAGTTTCCCATAAAGCCACTAAGAGCCTGTGAATGTTCAGTAGTTCTATCTACACCAACGTTACAACAAGGGATACAGTTTTGATACTGGTGCTCGGAATTATGTGCACAGTTCCTTGTCATTCTTTGACAGAAATATTCCATGCTTATTTTGGATCTGTTATGACATACTGAGCACTACATATATTTAGAATCAAATCCTTTGGGATCAACATGCGAACATAACAGAGTTTGTGTAAAGGCACAAACTCTGGCCTTTTACAACATGTCAGCTGGTAAGATCAGCTGATCAGTAAATTTGACCCAAAGCTTTTAAAGACACTTTCCTGAACATTTCAAAGCAACCTATTTTTGCACTAACATTTTATATAAAGAAGCTCTTTTGGTGTGATTCATATCCTGGTATTTATAAATGATGTTTCCACTAAATAGGGAAGAAATTAAGAATATATGTTCTTAAATATCTTCATGTTAACATGTTCTGTCATGAAGTTCAATAATTGAGTGTTTACCATTCTAATTGAGATGAATCTTTTGTGCCTCCCTAGTTAAAGTAACTCAGTATCATGCTGTGCTGTTATTCTGTACTGCTCTGTCTAACGGCGTTGCGAGGCTCTCTCTACACAAACCTACAGACAGACTACTCTGGCTGCCCTACCCACCCTACCTCCCTTTGTGCAGAATATTGCTAGTAAATCCATTTACTATGTCCATCAGTGAGACATCTTTCTACTCACTTCTTACTTTTCAGCCTTGGCTAACAGACCTAGGCTTTTACTCTGATGCAAATTATCAACTAATTGCTATTAACTTGGATTTTCTGATGTTCCTAATTATTTTTTCCATTTGGTTTCGGTTGGGGGTTTTGGTTTAATCTTTTTTTTCTTTTTTCTTTTTCTTTGCTTGTTTGTTTTCTGATATATTCTGAACTATACACTCTCCACTGGAAAAGCAGTGTCTCCCCAGATTTGTACAGCATATTGTCTTGATCCTTTATGGAGTTTTGAATATTACAGAATACAAATAAATGGTAATAACAAATAATAGTCTACTCATTTAAGCACTGATTATCACTATTAAGGTGGAGTTAGTAACAGTTTTGTGTGAGAGTTCATTCTGGGTGAAAAAAAAAACCTCCAGCAATAAAAAACACATCATCTCTTACTGCAGCCAAATATTTGTAAACTGAAGTTGCTGAGAGCCTAAGTGGGAACAGTCATCTTGCACACAGATGGGACAGTCCTATGTTTGTGAACTTTTGCCCTAGGCAGCAAAAGGGTAAAGGAAAGGAATGAGGAGAGAACAGAAGAAATTCTCACTAATTATTACTTATTGCACAGTATTGCCTTGTAATTATTGTTTCACTCAGGCACATGTGTATAATAATCTTTAGAAATAGTCTCAGAGTAATTCAGATACTGCAGGTAGGTGTTATTTTGAAAATTGCCATTGGATGTTTGTATACTTGTT
>JAOXNG010000064.1:24491554-24503062 GCA_028566535.1 Scolopax minor
GTTCCTTTTTCTTGGCCACGTTTAACAGAATGGTATGTTAGACTATTAATGATGTCATAGGTTAAATTATGTTCTATAAACACAAATTTACACCCTGTACTTTCAGCTGAACTGAAAAATCATTCACAATTTGAAATAAAGAATCTGTATTTTTTATCTCTTTATGTCTGTTTTGAAGTCTAGAACAATTAAATGAACAGGGTTGTGAGGGTGTCTTTGTATGGTCTAGCGCTTTGGTGAGAAAGTAAGAATGATCAGTTTGAGAGGGGAGTAATTTAGTATTTAGTTGCACAATATTTTCATTTTTGATGTTCTAGAATTCCCTATGCATCTTGGATGCTGTTAATGCAAGCTGGCATTCACTGTTAGGTTTTTTACATCCTGGTTCATAACTGGCAATGCCACATTGTTTCACACACAGTGAAATCATTATTGCTTTTGAATCTGGTTAGGTAGGAAATATTTTCTACAGAGATTCATACATAAAATCTATCTGTGGTTTTGTTCATTACCTTATGCTTCTGAAATACGCTTTATTATTTTGCAGCAACCTAACATGCTCATTGTATGTCTCCCGAACTCCATTGATACTGTTCCTCCAGCCATTACAAATTGTCCACAGGCTATCACCGTAACCACTGAGACATCCAGTACAAGTCAACTGGGAAAAACCTGAAATTAGTGCCAACAGTGGAGATGCTTCTATGTCCAATATCTTCTGCTTCCAGTACAGAACTTGTCAGGCTCAGTATATAGACCGTGAGGAAGGTGGAAACACAGATTTGCTGCTTAAAAGTAATCATCAAAAGTAAGTGATATTTTAGGATAGGGCTTAACAAATGTGAATCTGGATACTGCCACATCTTTCAAAGTTCTGTTTCCAGTACCAAACTCAGTATATGTTCTTGTTTCCATGCACAGTTTGCTATCAGGTCCCTTATACCAAACAGCAGGAGTATTTTAGAGTTAAAAATAGTTTTCTGCCACAAAATTTTGGTGCTAGTGAACTAGCACCTTTGTGTATTATCACTTTGTTAGTTCAGAGAAACACTTTTTTATTAGGCAATAATTTTCTATAAGAATTGTTATTTTACCATTTGCTTGAGTCATAAATACTTAAAGGCTTGGGTTACCAATGAGCTCTAGTTGTCTTCACTGCAGTCTGATCACTGTACTTGGTGCTGTGGAACCTGTACGGTTTCCTGTAATGTTTGTATTTTCACTGATAAAACCCTGCATTTACATGGTGAGGATTTCCAACATTTTAGAATGCAACAATGAAATGTGCTGACCAATAATATGATGATGTGCTATCTCAACTACACTCCTGCTTGGAAAGCTATTGCTGTTATTGCAGTCCCTCTGTGGAGCATTCTACTCATGAGGACACTCTTTAAGGACTTCATTTCAAAGCCAGATCACTTGCTCAACAAAGGTAAGTTTAAAGTAGTTAAAACCATGTGGCCAGGCTCAGACTTTGTGCCAAAGTGACTGAGATATGCACAGAAAGGCTATTATGCCTTTCTTCAGTAGCAGCTACTTCCCACAGAGGATTGAGAAGGTCAAGAGGGTGGTAGATATGCTAAAGAACATATGTAAATCTCATTACTTCCACATGAGACTATCTCTCCAGTAACACAGAAGTTTTAAAACTAATTTAAGAGAGTTCCCGTAAAGGATTGATACCTTTTAAGCATTAGATTGTTTATCAATGCTATTTGTGTTGCTAGGTACTCTAGTATGCAGAAGCAGAATGATTTCTAGTCATCAGAACTTTTGAGAAGGTTTTCAAGCCTGTGATTGCTCTAAATTCAGTGAGCATTTTTCAAATGCAACCAAATGATCTGAATTAAAATCATAACATTGAAAAAGTAGTTACTATAAAAGTGAAAAAAAGAAAGTTACTTACTCTGGCTTGGTTTCTCATAGAAGCCAAAGCATGACTACAAAGCTTCACTGACATGATGGCAGAACATGAAAGAAGTTTGAGGATGAGAACTACTTCCAAAAATACATCAGGAATAGCTTTTACAGAACTTCCCCAACATTTTTTAAGCTGTTTGGAGTTTGTATGTTCTCTTTGATTTCAGGTATATTAAAAAGTCCTACAAACATATTCATTACTAGTTAGCCTGTTATTCTACACACTTCATCATTTAACCTATTCTTTAAATTCTATGGGAATAGTCTTATTTAATCGTAAGTTTCAGATGGAAGTTGTGGGGGTTTGGGGTTGGTAATTATACGTGCATGTATTTTAAACATATTTTATGAAAATATATTTTATTACCTGCCAAACCTGAGCAAGGTGCTGGTAATATCTTTGACAGTGGTTTGCTGTAAATGGTTCTACCTCTTTGAATATAGAAATCTGAATCCTACAAGAAATTATGTTTTTAGTTGGCTTGTACATATTTTTTAGGAGTAAAGTAATGACATAGGCTTTCTTAGCCAGAATAACACTGCACAGATTGTGACCAGACAAGATGACTCGGTTATTCAAGCTCTCTTTCTCATTTATTTTAGAAAATTAGTTTGGCTGCTTATCAGGAAGTGACTTCAGCAAGGAAGCACAGTAATTCAGTTATCAAATTTTTCTAACTCTTCCAACAAAATGCATAGAAACTCAGTGTCAGAAAAATATTTATTTGCAGCTTCATATCTTCAGTAACCCAAGAAGGTTTATCTGTCATGGGGGAGGCTGGGGAAAGAATGAACAATTCTAAGAGCACCTAAAATATATCATTCCATTATAGGCAGTGATACTATTTCCAGGGAAAGTAGCTCAGTCATCTGTTTGGAGGAAATTCCTCCAGCCCCTGGATCTTGCACCCTTTGTTTCTGATTGTCTTGAAAGAAGCAATCAGAAAATCTCGAGCTTGGAGATTGTATTGCCCCCAGTGCTGCTGTTACTTTTTGTCAAATGTTATATTTGGATTGCTGAAATTTCAATGTGTCCTCTAAAGGTTGCTGTTAATACATTTTAGAGAACGGAAATAATGATAAAAATTGGAAAACGTTCAGAGCAATCCACAGTCACTGCACAAAGTTCACACTGTCTTGCTGTCAGTGAGAAGGAAAACAGCCATATAAGAGTAAATTCAGAAAAATACATGACAGGCAGCAGAAATCTCTTTCTTAAGAGGAAATTTAGCTTGGAGAAAGCTTCTGATGTCTATGGGTAATTTTTTTTCCCCATTTTTACTTTCTTTACTTCGCATACATAAATTCACAAAAAATAATTATCCATACTATGGGCGAAAAAAACCCCAATGTCAAATTAATTTGTATTTTCGTTTTAGTAGACCACTCATCTTCACTCCACTTCCATCATTGCCTAGCCTCTATGAATAGTATGACAGACAAACTCATCATATGTTGATGGAGTTGGAAAGAACTCTTTTTAATGTCAGTTTAAAGTAAAGGGACCATACGGTGCTTTTTGTGATTCAGTAGCCTCTCCAATATGTGTGGTCAGCAAGGTTTTTTAAGTACTCTTATACCCATTCTGCAGGTAACACAAAGAAAAGTGTAAGCGGAGCCTGGTACTCCTGTGGTGATAGTTGGGTATTTATCATTCTGGGGAGAAATCTAGAGAAGCAATAATAGGTACTTTGTTGTAGGAGAAAACAAAAACATCCAAAGGATATTGTTGTATGAAAAGACTCTAAGAAATATGTAACAAAGGAAAAATTTTAACTTTAAAAAATAATATGAAAGAAAGTTATGTCACATATTTTTCCAACTTTTCTGTACTAATTTAAAGAAACCAGCAAAATACAAAACTGTGGGCCTTTCCGTGGCAGCAGGCTGCAATTTGACTACTCAGCACTTCAGACATGTTGCTGAACACAAGGGAAATGTAATCGTATAGGGATTTAGTTAGAAACCTAAAAGAGGAAACGAGATCATCACAGAGGCTCAGAATGACATTGGAAAGAAAGAGGAATGTCAGCCTATAGCTAAACCATTTATGATACTGGATATAATCACCTTGGAAAAGAGATGCCCCCACCAAGATTTATAAGTAGGTCAGAAGAGGCGTCCTGCCTGCCTCGACTGACAGAGTGTACCGATTGCTTTGGAAAGGAGCCTTCGTGGAGACGTTTTTGCCTGACCAAGCTGTGTGAATCAGCAATCTGACACTGCTGCTTTGCAATGGGATGAGAGCTGGACCGAGGTCCCAGTGTCGAGTCCGAGTAGTTATGTTACTGGGACAACAAGTGTAAACTTCAGCTGTTTGGAGACCTTTCCAAGGAGAGTAAGAGTATTGGCACAGTCCTGCCGTAAGCAGAGCTGGAGTTTTGCAGCTTGTACACCACAGACACTAACAAATCTTAATGCTATTGTGATCAGATAAAGAAAAATATTTGTAATCTAATTGGGTTGGGCTGGGAAAAAAAGTCTGGAATCATGGAAGGGCCATGTTTTTTGAAACTGTCTGAAAAAAAAAATTCTATTGCAAAAATTATCCTGGCAATTTTTTCTCCTTTCCAAGAGTAGACGGAGGAATGTTTTACATACAAAAGCATGATTTGCAAATTGAATATAAACATGAAATGATTTAAGACTTTGAGTGCTCTGGCTAAAAGGATAAAGCCCAAAGCATCTGTTTACTTTGACTGATACCAGAAAACACAAACCAAACCCACAGTTGCCATATTTTGCCTAAAATATGAATACTATATTAAAGATATTTCGATAAAATCTCAAACTATTGCTTAAGGCGAGAAACTCCAGAATGTTGTTATTCAAGATGTTAAGACAGTTTGCTATTATCTCTTGAAAGGTATTACCTATTGTCATTATATATGTTAACTCTTATCAGATTTATCAGATAAATTGGCGATGTCTTTTTTTAAAGCCATTGAGGATGTATCTATCTTCCTTAAGATAGAAATTAGATACAAATAAGTAACCTGCTTAATTGCAAGTCTGTGTACTGAATAACGCTAAAATACACCATAAAACTATCAACTAGGCATTCTCTGTTTTTCAGCTGAAATGGAACAGGATACCCACTAGAAGTGGGGTTAACCAACACAGTAGTTCTGCCTTGATATATCCAGTGTGTAAATGGAATATTATGGAAACGCTGATAATATGGTTTCCCTGCTGAGAGGCCGGTGTTGTCAGGGGACAGTGAACTGGGACAGGCAGTGAGTAGTATCATAAATTGCTGAGGCATAATTCTTTAGAGTTCATTCAATGCCACTGTTACAGACTCATTATGAAGCTTAAATCGTGTGTTTGAAGGGAGTCAAGAAAACCAAACTATCCAAAGCCTTTCAAAGATGTCTCTAGAGCCTGAAGAAAACAGCCAGTAGGAAAGTAGCAGTTTGCATTTAGAACAGTCTGAACTGTAGATAGGACTGTATTATTTACAAGATAGACCTACACTGCAATCAGGGATTTGCACCGGCAATTAAAGCGTCTGTGACGAGAATAGCTTTAATCTACTAAGTCTGAGACAACATCACATGTTGACAAAAGGAAAATGTCAGGGAAAAATAAACCCAAGGTGTGTTGGCTACAATGGCAAAAGAAGAGAGAGAAGGAAATATGGGAAATTGTAACATTTCAAAATTTTGCTTTTTGTGTTCTGTATTTTTTGCTGAGTGCTCTGTATTTTGATTTTGTTCAGTATTTTGTCATAGCCTCTTAAAAATAATGACCTTCTCTCCTGGAAAAATACTTTCTTGGTGAATAATTTCAATTTGTTTAGAAGGAAACAATTCTTTCCTTCACTATTTCCTCTATGTTTGGAAACTGTCATTCAGTACATAACTTTTTAAAAAAATTGAACAGATTATTTTCTTACAGGGGAATTTCGTTACTATTTTTCTTCTGGTGTGATGGAAATGGAGTTTAATCTGTGACATTTCTTTTATTCAATTTAGAACCTGATTGTTCATGTACTAACAAACCACCTCTGATGGAGACTCCAGCAGCAATTCTGCATCCTGTTCCATATGAAGGGCACCGATTTCTACCAAAGAGTGCAGTTCTGGTGTATTTCTGTCAGACTTCTTACATGACAAATTTCTCTCATTTGGCTGTAGCCTGGCAAACGACAAAGCATCTTATACCAGAAGCTTGCACAGACAAGGCACTCTTGAAAAATGCCAACAAATTTGATTGCTTAGAGCTTTTTGCTGATTTCAAGCTTGTTGATTCAAATTCAGTTGCTGTTACAGAAAATCACATTGAATGAGTATGACCTAAACTGAGAAAAGAATGGGTTTGTTTCCTTGTCTCCAAGTAGGCTGCCTCTTGGGTGAAGATTCTGATGTCAGATACGCTGAAGTATACTGAGTTCAGAAGAGTTACAGAAGAATAAAGCCAATGTTACTGGGGAATTGGCTTGAGTATACAGCCTGCTTTAATACTTTTGCAAGCACTGGTTGCAATTTCTCTACATTTATAAAATACACATACATCCACACACAAGATTTTTAGTTGACACAGTTTTTGAAGTCCTAAATATAAACTTTCTGCAACAATATTTTCATTGTGTCTTTCAGCAAACCCAGATATCTTAACTTTTTGTTTTGTGTGTCCAGAAAAAAACAATAAGCTAGCACAGTACATATTTTACTATCATGACTATTTGTTGAATGGTGGTCCATGCTAGATATGGAGTCATGTGGCAACTGTACAAGAACAACAATTTTTAGTACAAAATTATTATAACAAAGATTCTTCAAGGACCTAACGTAGGGGATGCTGATTTATAGATCCAAAGTATGCCCTGGAGTCTTGGAGAGCCTTATGTTTTTCTTCCCCATTAGCTACTGCTGCAAGGACTGTGCTTGGAAATTTGCCAGAGTAGATATTCCAGAAAAAATATTTATGGTTAAATTGTTGTGTTCCAAGACGAATAAAGAAAATCAAGAATAAAAGCATGCAGTCCTCTTTTATTCTGGAGGAACAGAACAGTGTCTACAAGGGGAGCTCTGAAATAACTGGACTGGACTAGATATTGTGGTAAACTGCCAGTGTATGAAGGACTTGCTGATGGGTACTCTAGCTGTTTTAAAAAAAATATCTTAAAAGAAAGACATTAAATGCTGAAAAGAACAGCCTGGCTCTTAGAACAAAGCCAAGATAGACTTGAAGGAGGCAACAAAACTAAGTAAACTAAATATTAAAACATAAGAAGACTAGAATATATTTGACCCTGTTCAAATTCACATGAGAGTTGAAATAGTATCATCATGGCGCTCTTCTCTTGCAGTTGTTCCTATGTGGCTCACAGGAAAGAATAAGAGGATAATCCAGCACCAGACAGTGTCAGCTAAGAAGGACATCTGAACTAGTTTATTGTCAAGATGGCTGGGTCATCACAGACCTTCACCGAACTGACAGGTAAAAATGGATCTTGTCATGAGTATTTTGCTCTGAGAGTTCAAGTCCTGCCTATGGCTTTTTGGAGCTCTGCACCATTATTGCACTCCCATTGCAGGCTTCAGTAGGTCTGAGGCTCACATCTTCTTGTGATTGCAGAGTTCAGAGGCAGTTAAACTAATCTGCAAATGAATTGACTTTGAATCTCAAAGCAAAGCAGGATAATTTTAATGACACATAGTTGGAGGGGATAGAATATTGTAATTCCCTATCACATGGCCATGCTTAAGTATTTACAGATGATGAAGAAAGCTTGCAAAAATAAAATGAGAAGTTCAAAGCAAGTGGGAAAAGCAAGATTTTTTTTGCTGAATTGTGCTTTCTGTCATCACTGAAATGAGAACATGCTGCTCACACTGTCTCTTTGTTACTGAGGGGATCTTGTGTTCTCAAGTTTTAAACAGCTATTTATACTGAAAGGCAATACTGTATAAAAGAAAAGGTCTGTTTGGCCTTTCTCTACATTCAAAATAACGTACTGGATCATATTTCATGTACCTTTAGTATAGCTCTTGAGCTGCATTGTTTGAAAAATAGAGTATAAAGAAAAAGAACAGTAATATCTGCCAGGTTTGTCCTTTAAATTAAAACATCTTAAACATTAAAAGTGTGATCTTGAACCTGTAATTATAAAAAAATCTGTGCATTAACTGGATTGTTCAATCACATTGGGTCCATAAAAGGAGAGCCACTGCAGTACCCTGAAGTTGATTACAATGAGGCAGCAGAGATAAAAAAGCTGATTTTTAGCAACAGTGTAAGACATTTTTGCCAGGTACCATAGTGATGTTAATACGTAACATTTTTCCATTCATTGTGGCCTGGAAACATAATGCAATAGACCTTGAAAAGGTAAAAATTTGGTTGTCAGTGTTTTCTGAAAGCAGTGTTAATTAATTTGATTTTTCATTTACACATTTTAATGTATTTCAGAACATATTCTCTCCCTTTGTAGTAACTCACATTCTCCAGTGAATCTCACTTATTTGTGACTAAAAGAAAACTGTGATTCTTTAAGTGTATCTATCTTGCTAAACACAAAGGCTGTCCATCAGCAGACACAGACAACTATCATGCCCTTAATTAGAGCACATACCCCTATTGGCAGTTTAAAAATCTGAAGTTTTCCTGCCCATAGGTCATAATAAACGTTCAGAGGCTTTGAAAGAAATATTTAGGCCTTGAAATGAAGATATTGCAGAACCTATAGGAAAGTTGTGATGAACACAGAGGCTGTAGGGTCAGCTGATCAAATGCAATTGAGTGCATTTGTTGAAATCTATGGTCTCATATTGGTTGTTAAGAAGTTGCACGATATATGTTTTGCATGTAGACCGTATAGATGGTGCTGATTTGTGAACGTGATGGCAATACTGATTGAAGAGTTTAGTGGAAGCAAGCACATCCACATTTATTGAATCCAAATTTGTGCTAGCTCTGTACAGTTTATTTAGTTACAGTTGAGAACAAACCATTGCTAGACTAGTTGTTCTCATTACATTCATATGTTGTTTTCAGCTGCGAACAAAGGAGACATTACTAAAAATGAATTTTCAACCTTTTTTTTTTTAAAGGATTGTGCTCAACTCTAGAGAGTTAGGCCTAGACATCTTATTTAAACTGCTTTACTTAAGTCTATGGGAACTTTCTTATCTAGTCTAGAAACAGGAGACAGTATTTAGATTCTACAGTAAATACCTTCAACTGTAAATATCGCTTTAACAGAAATAGGAATGAGTTCTTTACCTTGGCACCCATTGTAGGGAACTGAGCTGGAGGGCTAAGGAGTTCATCATGTAGCACCATTGTAGTTAAAGCCAGATTATATTATGTTGTGAGTAAAGAAATGAGCCAGGAAGAGAAAAAAGAAAAGAAAAGAAAAGAAAAGAAAAGAAAAGAAAAGAAAAGAAAAGAAAAGAAAAGAAAAGAAAAGAAAAGAAAAAAGAAAAGAAAAGATCCTTTCTCTTAACCATAAGGGCCTTGCCCACTGGTGCTGATTGGAGAAGCCTCAGGCTCCCTTTTACCTTTTCCTCTCATCAGCACCTGTGGCTGCCTGGAAATTGAGGAGGGCTAAGCAATTTTTCTTTATTCTGAACTACACTTCTTTTACAATGATAGAGGACAGACTCTTTTTGGAGACCTTAAATCACTAGCAGTCCATACCTGTGCAAGTATTTTTTTTAAATTTTCTTTTCTTTTTTTTTGGTTAAAACTCTTCCTTAGCTTTGCATGCTAATAGTGTCTGTGTGTTTGTGGTGTTGCCAGTGGTTTGCATTGTGTTCATGCCGTCCGTGTATGCTTAGTAATCTTATGCTTTATTTATTTTATTCTTCTGCTGGGTTAGAAATATGATGAATTCTTGGATTTGTCTGGCTTTCAATTTGCAGCTGCCTCTGCCTGTAGAAACTGATGGGGATTCCTTCTCCCTTCAGTTATTTCAACAGCATTAAAAAGGCATAAACGGGGAGTGATTGAGGAGAAGGCCAGAGATTCCGCAGCGCAGTGAGGAGAGTACAGCCAGAAACCAGCTCAGTGCATTCTTCCCTGCAGGAAGGCACAATGCCAGGTATTCCCCAGTGCCAAACAGCTTTACTGAGGAAATGGGTGTGAGTTAAAGACTCTCTGAGGCTTCGTTTCCTTCACTCCTGTGCCAAAGACTGTTCAGCTGCTGGAAATGTGTGTTGCTAGCAGCTTCAGCACGCAGTATTCTTAATTCTGAGAAGGTTTTAGCCTCTGTGACTTTGGTTTTGCCGTAAGATTTAATAACCTCAGCGTCCAAATAAATGAACTTTCTCTGACGAGTCATTCCTCTCATACCTAGCGGAATATTTTTGCATATGATACTTAGGGAGAGTATTAAACAAAAGTGAAATAGATTAAGAAATGAATGTAGAAGAATCAATTCTTTTGAACTGTGGTTGCATAATGGAAATCGACTGCTATGAATGAACCTATGTTCAGAAGTTATGAACAGCAGAGCTAATGCACTGCCATGAGTTCATCTTTATTATTGCATTACACCTGAATCAATTGATAAAGTAGCTTTTTTTTTAAGGCTAGGAATGGCACTTAATTGAATAAAAGTCAATGTAATTATATTAGGAGAATCCAACAGTACTGCTGACAGCGGAAAAGGGACACTACTGAGCAGAGTGCCAGAACTTGTCCGCACATTTCTGCACATCGTTTGCCTGACAGATATTATGGGCTGGTACATACTTTAACTAGATTACCGATTGCCGCTGCTGTAAGTGAGAATTGAATAAAGGAGGCATCTCTCCTTATCAGAGCATCAGCAGGGTTTGTATCCTTACACAGGTCTTTCTCAGAATGGCTTCTGTCTGTCTGGGGCTCAGTGGCCCCTCTTTAACGTGGTAATTTATTCTTATCTCTTCATTCAGCGAGTGCTGAAGTTATTTTCACTGCATGCCTGGCTGCTGTTTTTCTCAGCAGCAAACCAAGGAAATATTAAGTGCAAATGCGTGGAAACAACAGTTACAGTTATCCTGACTAGTTGCTACACTGCAGCAAATTCCCATACCAGGGGAATGAGGAAGGGAGAGAGGGGGAGAAATCATAAGAAGTAAACACATAGCACTTTACGAGTAGTTTGCAGTTAGTGTTATGATGATAAGCACAAATGTGCTTTTATGGTCATGTAATAACAGTGGTCAGCGTGGACACAGTAAGTGTTTCCTGTATTGCACTGAGCAACTTTATGTGGAGTTGTACACCATCTGACACCAGGAAGGCAAGGGACTGTCAGGACTACTGCTTATCATTCATGTATGTGCACACTGCATGCATCTGTTCAGAACTCATTTGTGGATGATAATGGGGATGCTGTGAATATGCTTTGATTAATTTTCTTTATGTTTTTCATATTGTGTGGTTGAGTCAGTATCCATCAGAACAACACTGTGAGTGAGATTACAGCTGACAAAAAACAGTTTCACAGTCAAGACTTTTTTAAAAGTCTATTTTATTGGTTTCAGTTGGTTTCAGATATTATTTTCTTTTTTTTTTCTTTTTAAAAACCAGATTTGTCTGGATTGGAATGTGAATTTGTTCTGTCTCTCTCTCCTCCCCCTCCCCCTTTCT
>JAOXNG010000064.1:24562464-24576887 GCA_028566535.1 Scolopax minor
TTGCTGTATTAGGTCTAAGTTTTGCCCAAGGTCTCTTCCATGGACCTTTGGTGACTGTTCAGATGGAAATTAAGGTCCCAAGAGATTTGTTTGAAAGCAGAAAGGGACATCCTGAGTCCCAGCCAGCAGCCTAACAATACAGCTTCCAACAGCCAAAACTGTGTTAATTGTGTTATGAACATCACTCATTACTGCACTGTGTGCTTATGAAGCCTTCATATAATTTTATTTTAACTATTAAAAGTATTTTCTTTATAAAAGATGCTACACTCTCAATAATAGGTTCCTACTCTATAAGAATCAAATTAAGAATTGGAGTTATTTTCCTTTCTCAACATATTCAGATAGCCAGCTTCGAAAGCTCCACTGTGTGATTTTAATGGATTTCTTGCAGACAAAAAATTAGGTTGTGAAAAGTCTATTCCATACTTCACATTTCCTATCATTTATATTTCACATTTGATCAACATAATATGGATTATTATTTTTTTTTATGATAACCTGTTCCAGGCTCCAAGGCAGAAAAAAAAAGGACAAAACACACCACCTGGTTTATATTAAAATCTGATTGAAAACCTATTTATCGCCACTCTTTTCTACCATAAAATATCTCAAGAGAGTTTCTCTAAGCAACAACCTTTGTCTCCTGAGGGACTGTGACATAGGTGGAGCTGATCACAGTGAGATTGGCATTAGTTTCTTGGCAAAAGTTGTTATGACGTACTTGCTGCTACAAGCTAAGGTTTGTTAGCATTCCTTGTCCTAACTGTATCTACCATATTCCATAGGGACAAATAAGGAATTACTGTAGAACGCTATTATCTGAGCTACGGATTTCAGAATTTTTTTCTTCAGAGGCACAGTTTTGTAGCATTAGCTGCATTTACGTCCAATGTGGGTAATGCTTCAATAACTCTCAGGGTTATTTACACATTATTTCTTGCTTGTACTAAAAGCCATGGAAGCAGGAAAGCAGAACTGCTTAAGTTGTAAAAATGCACAATTTCTAAAGGCAAGACTCAACACAATTCATCTCCCATGCAACTGTTAGAGCTAAGAGCTGTTTAGAACCGTGAAAATTTTTTTGCAAGCCCTGTTATTTTTTGGTACATCTGGCAGTTAATTTTGATTGAGGTATTTTGATTTAACTGCAGTGACAGACTTGTTAAGACAACTACAATTGTACGTCTTCACACGTCATTCTCCTTGTGCTGCCTCTCTCCTTGCAACTTGATTAGGTATTGGGAATCCACTGCTCAAGAACACATCTCTTCAGTGTTACTCTCCTTAAGTGCTTCTGTGGCTTGTCACCTTTTTTGGCCCAGGAGAAGCTTGGGTGTTATCATGACTCTTCCCTGAAAGACATCTTCATTACAGGGACTGTGATTATATTTCTTTCACTCTTCCCCATGCTCTACTGGCCTTTATGCCATCATGAGAGAAAACAGTCATTGCAATGTAACTACCATGTTGAAGGTGTCCAAAATTATTAAAATGCAGAATATTTCATGCTTACATTATTAAACCTATTCTCATGTTGATGGAGGAAGGAGCAAGATTAGAGTAGTTGGTGAGAACTAATCCTGTCCTCATTAATGCTAGATGCTCAAATGGTCTTTGTACACACATTTCATTACCATTCATGGAGAACTGAAGTTGTAATCTTAACAAGCGTACTGTTTTGCTGGCAATTAAGAGTTTTGTCACTATGACAAATGGCATTTTGTAAGTAAACTTTAGAAGAGTAAAAAAGAAAGTTAGGGAGCTGTTGTTGATCAAGGCTTTAAACAAAACACAAGTACGGCGTCCTTTCTGTGCTAATTCTGGGAGGAGAAGGAAGTCAACACAATTAATGGTTGATAATTATAAAAATACTGTGTTACTTTTTATATCCCAGCATATATCTTGCATAAACACTAAAGATCTTCAACTGCTTTCAGTCAGAGGCTTTTAAAAAAATCTGGATAATATTATACTATTTCTGTTAGCTAAATTTGTAGTTGGATAAAAATATGTCGAGTTTCAGAGTAGTAAGTAAGCTCCCAAAACCATCAAAGAGAAATTGTATTTCCTTTATGCAAAGCATTGCAAAAATAAATTCAGTTTCTTAAGGTGATGCCTACATATTTTTCACTTCAGGAAGCACCGAGCACACGGTACAGACAGAAGTGAAAGGAGGATACTAAAGCTCACTGGTCTAAATCTAATTCAAGATGGGAAATCCTCCATTTTGAGTGTAAAGGTCCCAGTTCAATTATACCTGTGAAACAGCATTAAGTATTCTAAAGTAAATAAAAAACATGTGTTGCATTACAAAAACGTAACATCCCTATGATATTCTGAACCCTGAAAACAACATGTCACTGCTAGCAAATCAAAAACATCTGTTTCCACGACAACATTAATTGGTCTTATGAGCAATTTGTTGTGGTGCCAAATTTTTAAAAACGTAAGAAAAAAACGCATCAGGATTGGAGGAGAGGTGACGGTGGGAAAAAGCTCAGTCACAGTACGTGTAAACAAACTTGCACATTTTCTTTAGTTTACTGGAGACTCGGCATGTTTGTCAGCTTGACGACATTTCTCGAGCTGCAGCTATGGCTGCAAGACACAAACATGTATAGGATATGGTATGATTATGTAGAGACCATCCACACCTTGAAACTGCTTAAGCCAGAAAATTTCTGGGTGCCTGTGTTATAGAATTTATCTGATAGTCACTTAAAATTTTTAAAAACTAAGCTACTTACTCAGTTAGGTGAAATATCCAGGAGCCAAATCTCAAATTAAGAGAGAAACAAAGTCAGGTTTATCAGCAAATATAAGCGCATGCCTAAACCCTGTCAGACTTGAGAACAGGCTATTAGTAGCAAGTCTGACTTATTTTGGAGGCACATGGTTTCTATTATGCTGTTTTTACTGCAGTATATCTGCACATCAAGTGGACAGAAAAATTCTGTACAAATTTATACTAGGCGGGGTGGGAAGGTGCGGAGGCTGAAGCCCAAGGATTGGGAACTGATGAACAAATTCAGTTCATCAAATAAATAGCAGCACAGCTGGATAAGCTATATAGACTTCTGTACAATTAACGTTCTTCCAAGTGCAAGCAAGTTCCTCCATATTATTAAAAGAATGCACACAGGCACAATAATTATTAAATAAGTACAATTTTAAAACTAAACCCATTAATGTTACAAAGATGCTAGCACAGGTCTGTTCGGTGAAAAAAACACGAAGTCTACCAAGAGATGGATTTCCCCCACCTTATTCACACTGAATATATTTTCATAACTCTCTCACTTAATACAGGAATCGTATGAACATTATTCCTATACACAAATATTTCCTCAGAGTAGCTGCAAGCTAGCATAGGTGCTAGAGAAGTACATTTTACCAGGGAAAACACATAAGAGCTTTTCCTCCTAAAAGACATTAATTTAAGCTTATGTGAGCAAACCGTATTTTATGAGAATATGGATGATGATGTCATAACATTTAAAATACATGTATCTTACTAGTTTACCTATTATAGAACCAAGAAACCATAAATAGGAGTCACCACTCCATAATATATATTTGTCCATGTAGGTAATGTACATAAAATCTGTTTTTCTTTCAATGATTATGTTTACTGACTTATATCAGTGAAAGATTAGAAACATTTCCAATGAGCTCAATCCTACTTCCCTGAGAAAAAAAACAAACCCAAGAAACAGCACCAGCTGCTTGGCAGGACTCTGCTAGCATGATAACATGGTCTCTGAGTGTTCTTGTTCAAGCAATTGAATTAATTACTGATGAGTACTAACGGAGCAATAGCAGTGACTGTCATCAATACTGTCTAGCAAACAAGATGTTTGCTCATTGTGACCACTGCTTTAATACAGAGCTTTTCCAGAATTATTTTTGCATGTATTGTACTTCTAGAGTAATATTTGGCCCAAGTAGTCAACTGTGTCTAAAACCATGAACCATTTCCATCTAACAAAGATTTGTCAGTAAGAGGAATTTGATATACCAATAGCATGCAAACTCATCATGAAATCCACCTGAAACTAAGGACAGAAAACACATTTTCTTAAAAAATATCCACCTACTAACTTGGGTTAATATTCAGTAGCAATACAGTCATAATTAGAAAATAAATATGAACAGGTCCTGTGGTTCATTCTGCAAAATTCACATTACCTTCCACTTTAACAGACTTGCTAATAAAAAAATGACACTTACTTCTAAGAGAATGGAGAATGATCAATCTGAATTAAAAAAATTAACAAGGGAAGGGGACAAAGAAAGTTCTTACACAGCTGAGAAGACAAGAGTGAAGGAATAGAAAAGAGCTAAAATTATGCAAAGTCTTTGTATAAAAAGTGACAAAGGAAGAACTACAACCAAAAATACCTCAAACCACCCCCCCACACAAAAAAACAGCCCTAAAAAACTAATTAAAACAAAACAAAAAACCTCAGCCACAAACTTTCCTGTAATTTTGTGATAGTACAAGTATCTACACTTTTTGGGATAATGTTCCAGATTTGTTGGTCTGGAAATTTGGACAGGAATCTTGTGAGAACAGGCTTTCTGATGATATTTTAGATACTCCCAGGTCATAAGCCTGCCACAAATAATGCAAAAGCAGTCTTTTTCCATATTTTTTTTTTTTTTTTTTGATGCTTTGATTCTAACTCCAGCAAAAGATTAGGAACTGCAGAGGCATGTGAGCTTTAAGAGAGAGCAATCAGAATAAAATTCTCTTTCCCCATTCCACACCAAAGCACAACATGGCATGGACTGAATTTTGGGGAACACACAAGAGGACTCTGATTTTATTTGAATCACTTTACCTTTTTCCAGTTAAAAAAAGTATTCGCTGGTGCTATTTAAAACAAACACCTGACAAGAGCCACAGCTTTATTCAATTTATTATTAATGGTTTTCTAATAAAGGTCAAGGATTTCTGTGTTTCTTCAGCATTGTGTTGTGACTTCACACACAGGATTCCTGCAACTTACAGATATGGCTGGTAAATAAAACAGGATGTTATAAAGGTTACCTTCCTCACACAAAACAAAGAAAATAGTTAATTCATTGGAAGATTGTGAAAAGGGATCTTCCAATGATAACATGCTTGCAACCTTTGGGAAGAAAAAAAAAAACACCCCGACAAATCTGATTTCGTCTTGGTGATCCCTTAATGCTGACTACAAAAATAGAGTGCACATTTGTGCAAATGACCACATAGCTACATTTGTGCAAATGACCACTGGTATATCTTGCACTTTGAAAGAAATGCAAGTTAGAAATAGGTCTTCTGATAACTGTTCTCTAATGCAATCAAGATAAAGCAAGTCAAAAGGTCTACTGGGGGAAGATTTCTGGCTCAAGTACCCTTTGTATTATCCATATAGGATTGGTGAGGATCAGTCTATTCTTTATTAAAACATATATTTTCGGGTTATATGTGGAAAGCACAGTAAGTTCTTCCAGAGGGTTGCAGGGAAGTAAGAATACTTCTCAAGATTTGGGGATACAGACAACTTTGAAAAGGTAGCAGTCCAAGACTCTCAGAGCATGGACAAAGAAATGAAGATATATTTGGTTGCTTCACAGAGATTATGCTAGATGAAAAGAGAGTCAATAGGATCAGATGGAACACAAAGGAAATGAGAATGAAAAGAATTACATTTTTTTTTTTTTGGTCTGTTTTTAGCTGGAAAACAAGGTCTAGATACTGGCAAATTCACAGGAGCAGCAGTGTTTTCTCTTTGAAAGTTGAGGTTCTCAAACAGCAAGGCAGGAAAGGCAGTTGAATCTCTTCAAACAGACAGCAGTTGCTTGATAACTTGGTGACCTTCCTGTTAAGCCCAAAGGGCCACAAACACACAGAATCCATACGACCCATGACATCTTCAAACACTGGAAGTTGTTAACTAGCGCCCAATGTCAGGAAACAACTGTCTGTCTGTGACAAGCTGAGTTCATCCCCCTCTATGGGACTGGAACTAATTTGTTTTCTATTAGAGTATGCTTACAATCTCTCTCTTGAGAGAGTCAAGAGAAAGGCTTTCAGCAGTAAGTTGCAGGTTATCCCATTGGAATCCCAAAAAATAATTTTAAACCACATTTGTGGTTCCTTTCCTGGCATGACATACACCCAAGAAGCTTAGTGCTCTTTCAAATGCTTATCCTTTAAAAGAAAACCCACATGATCTAAAAAATCATCAGATGTAATCCTGACATGTTCAATGCTGTAAGCATTTAAGTATTTGCTTTAAAAAGTTACAAATGGATTCTAGAAATTCACATACATTTCTTGGAGCCTTTTCAGTTTTAAAAAAACTGCTTACATAAACATACATAAGAACATGTGGTAGTTTAGGGGGAACACATTAATTGTTGTGCTGTAGTTAATGTGGAAGAAATATTGTTGATTGGCATTTTGCTTTATTTTTACATTAAGCAGTGCACACTCCACTTCCTATACCAAGTGATATATGAATATTCTTTGTTAAATGGATACAAATAACATTAGGCATGGTAAATAATTACTGAGCACCCTCTATCTCTCACTTTTCAAAAATAGGAGTAGTAATGTGGTCCCAGTAGACAAAAGACATTTTCTCTAATAACACTTTCTTGTCAATATTTTCTTGCTGGTCACTAGCTTTTATTTCTCCCCCTCATTTATAACTCCCTTTAAATTGTTGCTGGTTTTGCAAACCCTTGCCCTTGCTTTGTGCTATATGTGGAACTGTGCAAGAATACTACTAGTGACTTCAAGAAGTTTGTCTGATTGAAGACTCCAAAGCCAAATGGAGTCAGAGAGTTGAAGAAAAACAGTTGGTCTCTAACAGTTCCAATGAATAATTCATCAAACTGGACAAAAGCTGTACAGTTTGGAAAAGCTTTTGACAAGTAGCATTAATTCAAATCTCATCCACTGACACTTCATGTCAGTTAATGTGTTTCATATTCTGCAAGAACCAGACTCACATGTATATTGCTGCAGTGGCAGATTCCTCCACCCCACTTTGTCCTTGCATACAAAAGAAGGCAGCACTGAGACATGCTCTAGGATATTCTGCTGCCAGACTTCCCCCTCAGAGTTCTGCTAACCTCAATACTGACCTGGAGTACCCTTAGTTTTCCATTCCTTAGACTCTATTACACAAATATAGCCCAGTATTCCAAAAGAGGCTGTGTTTATTCCAAGAACACAAACAAGACCATTTTCACATCTAAGAAAATTATGTGTCTTGATTAAAGATTGAGGTTTTCATACAATGCTGAAAACATATGCAGTTTTCATCAGCATTCCACATCCCTGTGGAGTGGTTTCTTGTCTACTCCACTAATCCCTTGATCCCAATCCCAAATTCACGTCTTCTCAAATTTGGCTGAACCCTCTTGCTTAAACTCCTTATTTCACATTAGCTAGAAACCTTCATGAATATTTGCAACTTGGCCCACTAGTGGGTGCCTTTCAGCTGTTGCTAAATTTAATCACACGCCACAGGAATAGTCCACAGTTGCTTCAAAGACCCACTAGGTCCTGTTTCTAATCTTCACCTTTTACATTAAACTGACCCTTTGGATTCCAAGTGCTGGCAATTATGGAAAAAATACCCTATCAAATATGTCAAAAAGCAGTAATGCAAATAAACTGTTTTCTTTTCAAACTTCAAAAGCAAAATATTTTTTAAAAATTATCTAGCTAGACTTTCAAATTCAATAGTCCATCATAAGCTTCTATGATTTTATTTTGCTACACTGGAGATAATTTGCAGTTTGATAGTGAAAAATTTCCTGGCACTTTTTCTCATTACCAATGATGAAAAATAAATACTGAATACTTACATAATATATACATTTATTATTGAAAATCCTCTTTCTGCTGATCAATTAGATAAAATTTGTATTTCATCAAATTGAACTTTGGTAGAAAATGGGCAGTTCATAGCCTTACAACACTAATAATAGGGTGCTGATAAATGAAACAAGCTGGTAAATGTGAAGCTTGTTCATAACAAGATTGCACAAGAAAATATACTGTAATGACCCTGTCTTGAACATCCTGTAATAGCCCATTGTTCCTCTCTATTACTCTCATTCAGCAATTTTTTTTTAATAGCGGATGCATGGCAGCAAAGGACCCAATGCAATGTGGGATTGCACATGCACAAATCACGGCACACAACAGAGGTGAGAAAGAGACCCTGGCACGCTGAGGGAAGTTTTGGGTGTCCTATTAACTGCATGTGGAGCCTTACAAAACAATCCCACATCTTTTCGTAACTTGGCAATAAGGCAAATAAAATTATTTACCTATAAATGCCAGAAAGATTTGTAAACACTGAGAAGGTAGGAGATACATTTTACCTATGATGGCAAGGAATGACAAGAAGAACAGGAATGAAAAAGGAAAGCCATAGTTTTAAATTCTGAGAGATCACAAAGCCAGTAAATTTAAATTTAGCAGAGTGGCAGCAATAGAAAGAATCCTTCCTTACAGAGATAAGAAGAGGAGATGTGGTAATAAACATCTTCCACATGTGACAACTGGATGTTTCACCTTCAATCTGTATGAGAAACAGTGAACTAACATCACCAGTTACTTAAAGCAGCATCTTAACTACATCATGTACTGAAATCCAGCATCTTCTTTTCTTGCTAAATTAAAATAATGCATAGACAATTAATTTAGCAACGCTACTGCGAATTCATACACATAACTCTAAATACAGATTTCTCACCATCTAAAGGAATCTTTCAGTTTATTCAAGAGGCTATATATGTAAAGAAATGGCTTTCGGCTGACTATAAGATACCTGATTTAGTTTTGCCTCTGCAATTAGAAGGTTATGCTAAAGGCAACATCATTCCATTTACTGATTTATTTACAGTTTATTTTCCTATGGGAAGTACAGTTAGAGGTTCAGATTACTTTTTTTTCTTTGTGCATTTCTCATTCCTTCCATCACTTTTTTTCCTTTCTTCCTTGCTACCATACTTCATCCTCTTACTGTTACTTAGTGCTCAAGGAAGGAGTTAGACAACTATCCTGTTTAAAAGCTGTAAATGTTTAAAAATAAAAAAGCTTGGAAATCTAGGAAGCAGAAGGGCTAAAGAAAATGTACTAATAAAATTTAAAAAACCCAAAACAGACCTCTGGCTTAAGAAGTCCCACATTCCTGCATGGTATAATGCTGTTTTTGAACACTTTGATTTTGCTGGAAGCCGAGTTATCACAGATAACTGTCTATCATGCCAGTCTGTCTTCATTAGACAGTCTGTGTTTCAGCAGTATCTTTTCTTTTTGTCTAATCTGACTTAAAAAGATTATTGCAACTAGTCCCTAAAATCTGCTTTGAATTTGGTGCTGACTTCACTCTAACTGTGTATTTGTAATCTTATGGATGGCGTATAGATTGACATGCTCTGGTGCCCCAGTGCCCCCACAAAGACGGTGCAAGCATTTTGCCACCCTTCCAACAAACCCTGAATTACTGCCATGCCCTTCACTGGGCTGTAATGTGACTCTAGGAAAAGCGTAGCGTGTCAGCAGACTATTTTCTCTCTGTAGCTCTAAATAAAAAGTGTCCAGTTAAACTACATTGGCTGAATTCTACCCATGGATTGCACGCCTAGTTTTTAGAAGAGGGATCTTCTCTGGAGAAGAAACCCTAGTTGTACAATCTCTTCTGAAATAATTGAGGGAGGAATTAAAAAAGACCTAGGCGCAGCAGCCATCCCAGTGGTTCACACTACAAGGCTAAAAACATCTGAACGCTGTTTTTCCTACCTCGTTTCCTAGGAACTCTGAAAATGCTGAGATAGCACATCCAGCGTGTTGGGTGGGGGGATGTAAGGCTCTTGTAGGACTGTGCTGTGACTTCCGTAATCAACCTAAGAATGACGTTGTCAAGATTTGAAGACTGCTCAAATCAGCTCCCTTAGTCAGAAATTAAGCATTTCCAGTATGGGAAACTAAACATAATTTTAAATTAATATAAATGAATACTCAGTGGTTGTACGCCAAACAGAATTGTTCAATCTTCCAATTATAACCATTGCTTGTGTTTTATATAAAACCTATATTGTGACAGCAAATAGAAATGAGTAAATTTTCTATTTCTACTTTGCTCACTGGTGTGTGTAATTTGTGTCAATGTTAATTACACTTAAGACATAATAGGCAGAAAATGATAGAAGGGATATACCATTTCAGATTGCCCTTAGTGAAAACTGATGGGAGTGTGAGACTCCCCAGCTCTGTGGAGTAAGGAGAACAATGAACTCGCAGACTTTATCTTGACTGGAATTCTTACTCTAATTTCCATCAGTTTCCAAAGTTACTATTCTCTAGGACTGTAATTTTCCCTGTTTACTTGCAGCAGAAAGACTTTTATTTCTTGATGCACACACACAATTAAGAGATTAGAAACTTTTTTTTTAAATCCCTCTTTACTACTCCTTCTGAAAGAGGGAAAAAAAAAATGAAAGAAAAAAAAATACCCCAAACCCGCACTACATTGTCATGCACATAACCACAAGAAAAGCTACAATTTTGTTCAGTGTTTAAGTGCCCACTTAGTGTTAAGCGTGTGCTTTTTCCGATTGCTGCTAGCTACACAGAAAAAAAGCACAATTCTGGTGGCCTTCAATGTATTATGATGCAATAAACAACACATTTAATAAAAACTGAATGCAGAACAGTGGCCATGCATAAAGTACTTGAATAGCACTCAGGAAAGGACCTTAATTTTGGCCTTCCTGAACTTGTTTAAACTAACTTTTTTGTGAGTAAATACTAAATCAATTTTTAAAAGGTTACCGATCTTGAGACTCTATTACAGTACATGCATCTGTTGTTCCTCTTCAAGGAAGATGACTATGAATTTCAATATATAGTCATTTATGGAAAGGGTTCTCACACCTCCCCCCCCTCCCCCTTCCAAGAAACTAGACGTGTGAAGACAGACATTCTCTTTGAGAGGAAGGATAAGGCAGAGGTTAATTTCATCTGCATGGGCCAGTGTAGGATAAGCTTTTGGAAATACTGTCAAACCACATTCTTAATGCCTGGCAAAGTGACTCATTCAGAGTCATCACAGGAAAGGAAGTTGAATAGAATAAAAAACGGAACAGGATGGGGGCTTAGACAGGAGAAAGAAGTGAGAGAAAGGAAACTGGATTGTTTAAAGTGGCCTGAGGTTACGAGTTCTATAACAAGATTTTTTTAAAAAATAGATATGTAAAATACATCTATACATATGTAAAAAAATATGTATACACATTTATGCATATATAAAAATACACATATGTAAGCATGTATTTATAAAAACCATGGTATTTCTATCTGAAAAGAGACTTCTATTTGTGGATTGTCTTCCAAAGCTGCCTGCTGAGCTATTTATTTCAGGAGAAGGTGGCGTTACCACAGTATGGGAAATAAACAAGAATACCTTCTGGAAACCCACAAATTTTTAACAATTATGCTCCAATTCAACACAATATGCAATCCACAGTATCTGAAGATATGAATATCTTCACTTTGCAGCACTGCAAATCACCTCCTTGAATTCATCATGACTGAAGACATATTACCTGTGCGACTAGAATCTTTGTTGACAAATAGAATAATTTTGGTTCCCAGGAAAGATAAAAACATTTTTAATATCATAAGGCAATACTCAACTGATTCTCAGCTCTTTAAGTTTTAAAATTGACACCTGCAAGTAAAACTTATAATTGTATCGTCCAATGCTAACTACTGTGTCATTTTTCACATTCAAGGGGAAACACAGAAAGATGAATACACCCATTAAATCACATAATTAGAAAAAAGAAATTTAAAAATTAAAATGGCATGTGTGGCCAAAAAAAGGGGGAAATGTACTAGAATAAACATTTCTAATTTTTTTATCTCATCTCCCAAGCAAATGTATCTCTGTTTGTGAAATACTCCTTATTTAATCCCCAGAGTGACACCTGCTGGATTTCACTAACAGAAACAAAAGGGCAGATATGCCCGATGCACAGGACATTTCACAACAATGATTGCAAAAAATGTGCCCTTTTAGTAATAAAGGGCTGTACAGTATCATATTTTTTCTCCATTCAGGGCAGTAAATAAATACATAGATACAACCATAGAGGAAAGAAGTATGATGTCTAAAGCTCTTATTCATTTCTGAAATAGATATTTTTAAAATTCTATCTAGGAAGGATTATAGAGCACAACATTGGGAGACAAACTATATTCAGTTCTGATAATATTTATATGAAAAATATTTTAAAAGCCTAAAACAAATGAGTTTTGTTATAAAAAATATGTCCTCAGCACATCTTTAATGAAATTCCACCAACATTGCCAGTATTAAAATAACATAAATATTATTAAAATTAATTTCCAAGATTTTACCATTGTAATGGGGGCTGGGGTGGAGTGGAGAAAGGACAGAAAAATCTAAATGGCAATACAAAGAAAGAGTGACAATTTATGCCCATACAACCCTCAAGGTTGTGCAGTTTTCAAGCTCAGAATTCTCAAATAATATGTTGAAAATATGATATAGTTTTAGGAACTACAAAGATATTCAGGCTAAACACAAGCTGACAGTATTACCACAGTATATGAGGTAGCTGCTTTGAATATAGTAATAATTTTTAAAATCCCTAATCACTGTATTTCACTTGTCCTTGGTTTTATATAGGAAGTCAGACTAGTAAAGGCTTCATCAAAACTAAACTCTGTCACTAATTTTGTTTGGGATATTTTTTAAATAAGGCCTGCATGATTCAGGCATAAATCCAGAAATACAACACTGGTTCATTTTCTAAAATTCAATTAGTATCTTAATGGTTAACTACAGCTTAATAGTGGCCAAAACTGCCAGAAAAGTCTTGGGTGGCATCTATGCTACACTGAAAGGTAACAGCTCCAGAGACTCATTCAAATTGACACTGCTGAGAATCTGTTTTCTGTCTTGAACCGAGTACAAGCAGTACTGAGTTCTGAGTTTTTCTCTCGTGGAAAGTCCTTTTTTAATGCATTACATTCAGTTAAGCGCATTTCAAATGCATCTTTCCAAGGAAAAGCAACCCAAAATAAATCACTTCTGATCTTTTGGACAGCATATACTGCAGCAATGATTGAAAGTGTTTGCACAGAACTAGGGCAGAAAAAGAATGACTTTGCTGGGAAAATGTAAACAGTATAAACAAGTACGGGAGACTAAGACAGATATGCATGAGAGAGAACTGTGAAAACAAAACTTTGAAACTGTGAAAGCTTTGCCTAGTTTCTAAAATAGGACAAAAAAGAAAAAGTATTGATGAAAACAAATTCTCTAATGGAAAAAAAATTAATAAGAACATCTTATAGTGCACTGCACTGGCTGTGGATTTCTCCATTAAGATAACAGGTAAGTGACAGGCTAATTTCTGCTGCTCTTTCTGCAAGCATATTACACCAAAAACATCAGAATTGCCAATGTGACTACAAACAAGAAAAAAAATGGGTTATGAACATCCATGGAAAGCTTTCTCCTTTTTCTTTTAAACCTTAAAAGGAAACAATGTTCAAATGTATTAAATTTAAAATATTAACAGTCATGACTGTTAATGTTTTTACCATGACAGTTTTCTCAACAAAGGATGAGGTTTAAGACTAATGTACTTTGAAAGTCTCTTTAAAAATGAGTGTGTTCTCTCTTTAGTTGATACATTTGGAATAATAAAAGTCACCATAATACAGACTCACCTATACTGTATGTATTTACAGAAATAATATATTATATATACTATTGTATGTCTAATACACATAAACACATATACAAACACCCTTCCAGATTTATTTTACTGCTTAAAAGTTATTTGCTTGTTCACTCACATTTGGTTTGGTAATAGAAGTATTCATTCCTTCCTTGACACTGTGGTATCAAGGATATAGTTAATTCCAGAGCTCTAACGATTTGCTGCCGCAAAGACAAAATATTTCCCAGTAAAACAACTACATGAACAACTCAGAGACTGTCTACAATTAGTGTAGAGCTTAACCAAAGAAACTACTAAATCTGAAACCCAATGACATAGCCACGCAGGCTTTCTGAACAGAGGTGACTGTAACACCAAGGTAATGGCAATGTTGTGTATATACTCTATAGGAATGACAGCTCATCAGAAGCAAAGAAGGGATTTTGCTAGCAGATCGAGAACACTGAAAACACACTGTGAACAGATGGGAAAAGCTTCTTAAAGAGAAATTCTATTTTGTTTCCTAACAGTAGGTTTGGACTTCTCACTGGAGAAATTACTTCAACTGCTTTCATTAATAGCTTATGTTCAGTGTTTACTCTCACAAAGACACTTCGCAGCGAAGACACTTGGCCATTATGATGTCACTAAGACACTTCCCT
>JAOXNG010000064.1:24594264-24605367 GCA_028566535.1 Scolopax minor
GGTAAGTTTTCTCCATTCAGCCCCAGCTTCTGACACTGTACTTAAGCTGTATATGATGTTACAGTAAGTTTAGGTATTATGCTTCTTCATGAGTTTCTCTCTCAACCGTTTTGGTTTTACAGCCTCATTTTTCTGAGTTGTTGAAATGTTTTTTACTCCTGCTTTTTCTATGAAGGAAAAAAAAGAAAAAGAAAAAAGCAAATCCCACAACCCACAAAACTATACCAGAAAGGAAAATGTACATGCTGAAAACAGTAAAAAATATAGTGATATATTTCCCACTATCACAATTATTTCCCCCTAATTTAGTCATTACAGGTCTATGAATTACAGATATCAACTTTATTGAGAGACTATTTGAGATAGAAATGGTGTTTCCAACTCTACTTTTTCCCTCAATTTAGATTACATTTTAGCAATATTTTTTTCATAGTGCAAGTAGGAATACTCATTACATTATGTAACTTAAAACACATTAACATGAAGTAGATCACATCAATCCAGAAATTAATAAATGTCATTAAGTATTTTCTAACTGTTTTTTATACATGCAACTACATGGCCCATCCTATGGCCTTTGATGCAATTTCTACAGGAATCAATTGGTTATTTACTTTTACAGCAACAGACCTTAAGACTCCATCTTCACACTATTCTATTTTTCCAAAATATCTGATTTAAACAGGTTTTAAATATCTAATAGCAAGCTCATAAACTTGGATTTGCTATGAATATTATTTGCTAAATATATGCAACATAATTCAAGTCATGAACAGGTATGGGGAAAAAAAATTCAGCTCATACAGGCAAAGGACAAATGAAAGCTTCCAAGCTGAGCTCTTCAAACATTTCCAAGTATAAAATTTTCTTCTGGAAAATGCTGATCCTCAGAAACATGGCAATTCCATCAAGAACTTTTGAAGGAAATTAGAGCTTGGAACCCATCTCTAGTGGAGCTTGGGAACTGGAACTCTGGCCACTAGTTCTGCAGTGGGTTTCAGGCTTTCTCAAATGGGTTTCAGGATTTACAACAACAAAATGCAGCATAGGTCTTCCTGTTATCTTATCTTTCTGTTACTACTTTTTCTTGATGATGTAGATGTTTGAAATGATTTTGTTTTGATGAGAAAGTAAGACCAAAACCTCCAATATTTGATATTTAGTTTCTGAAAAAATATGTAAACTAATTATATGGATCAAAGAGTAGATTAAAAAGGTTATCATTCTTACCTATAAAAAGACTATTGTATCTTACCCTTCACTACTACCCAAAAAATCTTTAAATGTGTATGGTTTAAGAAATAATTCTTATAATACAGGCTTTTCTCAAAACCCCGACACCCCCCTCTGTAGTGTGAATAGATGGCATGGTCATACTTCAGAATCTCTGAAACATGCATATTCACTCTCTAAACATAGACTCATGTTGTGTGACAATGAACAGCTAATTGATCACAGTACAAAAGAAGTTTGAAATGATCTTGGTGAGCTGGATGAGAAAAATGTTTCCTGCATTCTCTTCTGCTAGACACCAGTGGGTGACGTCAATGAAGCTTCAGATATATTGCCAGATTTTTGATATATGCAGACTTCAGTATCTCATTTCTGGTTGCAGCAAAGAGAAAATAAAAGAATCTTCACGTAGACAAGCTATTACAAAAATAATGAGTCATCTGCACTTGACAATACTTTATAGATATAAATTGGTGCAGATCCATTATAGTGAACAGAACTGTGTCAATTTATATCAGCAAAAGATACGGCCTGACTTTGAGAACTAATAACAGGAACTCTTTCTGTGTGTCATTCCATATTTGCCGAGTTGAAAACTGACTTTTGATCCTACACCCCACTTAGTGAATGTAGAGTATAGCACTTACAATTCCCTAACATAGATCACTTCATATAATCTAAAAATGAAAAGCTTGATTCTTGCCTTCACTATCTCTTAACTTTCCCAGAATAAAAGTTATTTTAGATCTTGCAGCAGAGTAAGACAAGAACAATCTTCACGCTCTGCAGAAAGTTCATTGTTGAGATAGTGTTAGAAGTCTCACATTTATATGCATAAAAAGGTTTGTTATCTTCTATTTGCCAATAGAAGAGTTTAATTTTCTGAAGATCAAGAACTTTGTTGGAAATCTATTAATCTGATATCATTGCAGAATTATACATACCACCAATAATATGTATTTTTTTCTTGAAATCAAGATGAAATAGCATTTCAATTGTGAGGTAAGGTATTCCATAAGAGACAATTCCTTGAAAAGTTGTTCTTTAGTGGTGGTCATGTATTTTAAAAACCAATGAAAATACATAGCCTTGCCAATATACATGCAAAATAGATGTTGCAGTGGCAGATCAGCTACTTTCCTTGTTCTAGAGAAGATAAGTATCAGCCACTCCATCCTGACCTCATGTGTGCAGAGCCAGATTCTTGACCCTTGCTGAGGGCTAAGGGGAGTCACGGTGCATGTTTGTGTGAGATGGCTCTATCTTGCAACCTCAGTTTACACCTCTGCCTTTACTGACAGCAAGAATGGAAGCTATACTCTTCATATATCTGTGGAGAAATCAGCTGGATTTTTTCCTCCTCCCATTAGTGGGATTGCACAAGGCACAAGATTTTAGCCCATCCCAGCAGCTCGAAAGATACAAAAAGAATGGCAGCAGGTGGCTCTATGGGTCAACTTTTGAGTCTTCTCTTTCTTTTACCCCCACCACCTCTCTCTCCCAAAATCTGCTCTATCAGAAAGTTCACTATTGCTGAGACAACTAAGAATCCTTCAGTTTCCTCTGAGAAAACACCATGAATCATGTCCTTTTGCTTGTACAGCTGAGCTGTTTTGGGGATTTGGAGATTCTTATTATGAGTAAAAACTTTAGGAAACATGCCCTTAGTATGCCCTTATGTCCCTAGACTTACTACCAGGCCTTAAATCATTCAAATATTTTTCAGTGAAATAAGTTGCCAAAAGTTTTACTGTTTCATTCTCAATCATTTTAATAACAGAGTGCATTGATGCTTTGTGTGTGGTAAAAAAACAATGTAGCTATCACAGAAACTTACCTCAGCTCAACAGTGCATGTGGATCATAGTGCAGGCAAAAAGAATAGAATACAACGCAAATTCAAGCTTTATTAGACATATCATTCTAAGTAAAGAGTACAGGAATGTTATCCTACATTCTTACAGATCATATCAAACATAAAAGCCTTAATGAATTCATAAGTCATCTCTCAGTCCCCAAAAGTACAAGTAAGTGTAAATGCAAAAAACCAACAGAAATGCTTGGTAAGAATGCTCAGGCTTTTTCCAACTGTTTCTTGTTTCCTCTTGCATAACTGTGGATCATAAAAATGACATGCTTCAAATTCAATCACCCTTTACAGTGTGAGCAAGTACCAGCCATCTATAGTGGACAGCCTCCAGCTGTAGAAACTGTTAAAATCTAGCCCTCTACAGCAAAGGTCCAGATTCTCATCAGCATTACAATACATAATGCAGAAATGCCTTGAAGCAGACACAAAATTCACACTCACTTTGATTATACTCAGACCAAGAACTGAGTTTAATACAGCCTCAGTGGAAATAAAAAAAAAGTATTATGAGAAATATATTGTGCCATATTCCAAAATTCAAATATGGTCCTTTTTTATCAGGTACAAGGTGCTTTAAATCAGCTGCTAATTAGATTCCCACAAAAATATGAATTTTGACTAAAAGAACTCAACATTACTGCTTTTAATCCTTTTATTTTTGTATTTATCAGACCTTCAGGAAGCACACCCTTTCAGAAGAGTGCAAGATGTGGTCAGTCTACCACTTTCTGCTATTTATTGAAGATCTGTAAGTAGCAATATATTTCTTTGCTTTGATTTTCTCTACTTTTCACATTTGACAGATATAAGCCCACTCTTTAGTCTCAGAGATGTCATAAAATGAATGGAAATGGAATAGCAATCCAGAGTGCATAGAAAAGATCAAGAGCTGAAAAATGCAAAATCTTACCAAAAAAAATGGGAAACTGATTGCGCTCCTCCTTTGGGGAACTACTGTTCAGATTGTTGGACTTCTCATGTTGAGCAGTTGGCAACAAATTGACTAAAAGAAAAAGGAAGTGAAACAGTAAATGAGGGGTTATCTAGACAGAACAAAGATCTGAAAATAAGCTCCCTATTTTACCTATTTACCTTGCTCCATGCCAGTATTGATACCACTAAAAGGCAGCATTTCTTTACGTCCCAAAGGCATAGGAAACTAATGTGCTGAGGCAACTTTGGGACAGATTCCTTTCTCTTCCTTAATTTTACCAATGTAAGATTTAAACCAATCATGGTTTGGTAAGGTTACTTTAATATTACTAGCAGACATTCTAACCTTTGCAATTTTAAGCCTTTTTCAAAATAGGTATTACTGACAAGAAAAAGTCTATGAAAAGAATTTTAATGTTACTAAATTCATTGCAACTAACATATATACCTTCAAATAAACAGGAAAATGAGCGGATAAGCCAAGGAGTGTCTGCATTAGAAACACCTAACTGTTTTTGTTTTTTGCAAAAGCAAATTCTTACCAAAAATCCCAGGGAACTGGTTGGGTTCTTTCTCTGGGGAACTACTGTTCCCAGTTTTAGGATGCACTTCAGCTGGAACAACTGGCAATAAATTTGCTAAAAGAAAAATGAAAAACAATTTGTATCAGTGATTCAATATCACTTTGTTCTATTTAAACCATGGCAATGACCCCAAATCCTCCATTTCTTTTTGGGTATTCATACAAATTTACATGGAGGTGTTATTTCAGATTAAAATCAGGAAAAAAAAAATAATCTACAACTTTTAGTCCATCAGGTAAAAGTGGAATCAGAGTCAGGAAGAATTGCTTCAGCAAAGGTAGGGAAGAGTACATGGCTCTGTATGTATATCTTTTTCAAAAAACCCCAAAAAAATCTTTAAAAAAGGAACAATAGTGGGTCTTTTCTTTTCTAAAAGTGAATAAGCTCAAGTTCCCCTTGGCAAAATGGCCAATTATGGAACAGATCTGGAAAAAGGCCCACCCCAAGCAAGACAAAAGGGTCTGGAGGCTCTGACTGGGAAAATGTATTAGTCCTATGAATAAAAGTAATCACTTTGTGAAGAACAGAGTAGTTATGAAGGTTACTATATTCTGATATAGAACAATTAATAGGAACTAGTAGGATGAAGAAGTGGATGAATGATCTGTGGTCAGTCTGAATGGCTGTTTTGTAGCATAAACTGCATGGCCAAATCATTCAGAAACAAGGGACAGGTTTCCATGATTCTTTAGTGGGAAGATAGCAATGTACAATAAAGAAACAGCAAAACCAGAAATTCTTATATTGCCATCTCTTTTCATTACAAGACTTGGTTTCAAAAAAGCAGATTTACAGGTTACAAAATATATATTAACATAATATATTATGATATTATAAAGCCAAGCAGCTGGCAGACTTTATATTACAGAAAGAATTGTGTGGCTGTAAGCAGAATAGGTCCATTTCTTTATCCCCTGTCTTTATTGCCTCTGTTACTGGAATCTCTCTGCCTTCTTCAATGTAGGTACCAAACATTTCAAACCAAATTACCCCAACTTTCCACCCTAGAAATTTTTTTTATAAAATCTTCCCCCTAATGGCAAGTTTAATGGAGAAATGTGATGCTCTAATGTCCAGGTATGGCCAGGAAACAGTACTAATTGTGGACCAAACCCCTCTTCAGTTGAACTTTTTTTAATTTTTTTTTATTACTTCATCTGTCCCTATTGCTTCTAACATTCTGTTTCAAATTCTAGATCACAAACTATTTGTTTCAACTTAGATATATTAAATAATATGCAGATTTCTGAAAATTAATACAGTGTTCTTTCTTACACAGATAGGTTTAATATATATTTTGCAGGGAGTTGCAGAATTAACACACATGCAGGAAACTAACTCTCATGAGAAAAATAAAAAAGTGGGAGTGCTGTAATATTCATTAAAATTAATAGTTCCAACAGGTTTTTTTTATAGTTTACATTTTCCTTTTTTGTATTTTTATTTTAAAAAGATATAATTAATGTCCATCTCAGATCTAAATTACTGCCATCTAAGGGTGCCCTAAGTTGCCTTTTTTTCCATGCAAGGTACCTTAAAACACAACATAATTTATACAAGAATAACATTAAGAATAATGAGGACAACAACTTACAGTTGCCTTGGCAGGTAGCCTGGCATTCTTCCAAATTCTTGAAGTTGTTCTGGTTTCCTAGGCACCCACCATACTTGAATACTTCACATATCTTTGTCTCTTTGTTATAGAAATACCTGGAAAAATAGCCTCTGCAGATTCCAGGGTCTTTCTCATGAAAGCAGAAGTTGGGCTTTTCTACAAACAATAGTAAATGATGAACAGAGTGGAGGAAGGAAAAAAAATATCAACACACATTCCAAGACAATAATAGAACTGGAGGAAGTTTATAAAATAAATCTGTAACTTTGGACTAAAGACTAACTGTAAAATAGCTGCTGCTTTATTGTAGTGCTTTTGTTCTATATATAACGCTGCAGTATGACAGTGGAGCATTATAGGGACATTTTTATTGCTTTTTTCCCTCTTTTCAAGTAGCCAGTCAATTATATCTTAAAAATTGAGGACTAATGATCATTTAAGTGTCCTCCTACACTGAAGCTCTAAGAGTAAAATTAGTTTCTACTCTGAATTAAAGAAGACTTGAATCTCAGCTGGATCATTTGAATCTAAGTACACATTCTTGTCATTTATCTTATCATTTTAGTCAATGATAGTGTGAAATATACAGAGAACAATGTTAAAATAGAAGGAAAAAGGAAATAGTTTTTTAAAAAGAACAGAAAAAATATCTAACAATGCATTTTGTCTGGGACAGTCTACTGCTATAAAAGGATACAGGAAACTGGGAGACAGAGCAGCTGTTCCAACTATCATTTTTTAGTCCCAATTCCCAGTTTGCAATCAGTAACTGCAGTATCAACCAAGAAAAATTAGCAAATTAATACTGTGTGATTTGGCTGAATACCAAGGCATGATACATGGCTTCTGGCAGAGAAGAAAAACACATAGCCATACAATAATCCCCAGATGTCAATTTCTCACCATATTCAATTTTTTCTCAATATTGTTAAAAGAAAATAATGGACAAATATAATGAAATACATGTGGAGGTATTCTCAAATTCTTGCTAGATACTTTGAAATATGATTTTTCAGTGAGCTGAGTTGCAGAGAAAAGTATATTTAGCCATCATATGAGAAAATCATATCAAATGTGACACATAAAGGCCTTCCTTACCTGTGAAACATAATAGAATACGGAGGCTAAAACAGGGCTGCCATTTCAATGAAAATCACTATAGAACAATTAAGCTGAAATCCCTAACATTTTTGGAGTAGATTATGGAGTTGAAAGGAAGTTAATCTTATTACATCTATTTTATTATTAAAAATAAATGGCATTTTATTAAATTCAATTGATGTATAGCATATATTTATATAAAACACTATCATAGCTCATAATTAGTATTTTTTCAAGAAATAACTGTCAATATCTTGTTTTTCAATTGTTATAAAGTTTCTTGAACAGCAAAACGTAAAATTTAAACTATTAAAACGTTCTTGCATAAAGAACCAGAATCAACTATTCTAAGCACTCCTGCTTAAAAATCACAAATTTTGATTTTTCACTACAATTTGCATTCTCTGCCATTAAGTATATGTTTTCTAAAGTTCAGATATATCACATTTCTTACTATTCAAATGCAGCATCTATTGATGTTCACAAATGTACAAAACTAAGTTCACATAGACCAACAAATATGTAAGGGGTGGATACGGCATATGATATGCTTTCAGCTGTGAATGGAAAGGAGACAGTTATGTATATAGGTATTGGGCAAGAATCTGCCAGAGTAGACCTATTCTGTCTATTAAGAGTTCACAGACAATAGGAGCTATAGAAGTAATTCTTTCATCAAGCATTGCGTAATATTGTGACATAACAGAAAAGATTATTGGATAGATATTAACTGAGAAAGTAAGACAGATAATAATAAGGGTATGTAGACAACAGGATTATGACTCAATTCTTAAGAACAGCTGCTCTTCATTTAGAAAATCCTTACATTAAAACAGTTCTTGCAGAAAAAGGAAATTATGTCCAAATAAATTGAGCTCACAGGCAACTTTTATAGCCACTTTTGAAGAAAGAGGTCACGAGGGAAATATAATCCAAACTATACAAACTAGTATTACACTTTTAAATGTCATGTCTTTCTCCAGAGACTCAATATTCAAAACTACATTACTTGAAACAATAGTAAAGACATAATGACATTGACGATAGCCATGAGATGAATTTAACAAGATATAGAATCATAGTTCTGGTTTGTCATTAAAAGCAGGGAACTAGGGTCAGACCTTAAAGCAATTAGTTCCAAATGTCTGCAGCATCTCTGGAAAATCAACTTTAGTAACTTCCATAGCATAGAACCACACATTTTTTTGTTAATGCATTAATAATGGAAAAGACAGCAGACAACATGAAAAGAAAACTATCATCTCAGTATGAAAATAAACAAATAAATTGTTTAATTAATCTATTTCAAAATGTACGTGCAAATATTAGTATTTCTGTGCGGAATTAAATGTATACCATTTCAAGAGGAAACAAGTGGAAGGAAGCAAGGGATAAGGTAAGGAGGGTTAGCAGAGAAAAAGGAACTGACTTGTGATGAAACTTACTCGTCTGTATTTGGGGAACTCTGGCTACCAGCACTGGGCCCAATCCAGATAAGTCTCTAATGGTGGGGTGGAATAGATCTTCACGAGCTCCATTGCAGGTGTCAAACTTAAATACCCTTGTTAGGAACATAGGTTACCTCAATAGTTTCAGATAAATGATTCTCACTGCTTAAACAGTGGCTATTTAAGAAGTCTGGGTATCAGGCATTTAGATTTCTGTAAACAGTCTGCCCCTTCAGAAGCAGAAAACTTGCCCTCTTGCTCAATGAGTAATTAGGGAATCTGCCCTAACTTCTGTTAGTTCCTACACATTCAATGCTTGAAAATTTCTGTTTCAGAGTAGGCTTTTTTCCTATTTTTGCTAACAGTGGAGGAAGCATTTAGGTTAGTTTCAAAACACAAAATAAGAGTTTCACATAATGGCTAATTATATAGTGCTTGAATCTCTGCAGAGTCATTCTTTTTATTGAAGAAATAAAGTGTCATGATGTACTTATTTTGGGGAGAAGAGATTGCAGCTACAATCTTCAGTGACCACATCTATCCTCAATGTTTTTGAGGTATACAGAAGAAGATTAGGAATAAGAACTCCAGACTGACATTCTTATTTTTATTAGGAGATAGCTTGGAACAATACATAAAGAATTTATCAAAGGAAGCTAAATTCCTTATCATTTTATGAGTCTTAGTTTATTATGTAAACATAATTACCTTTCTTAATTTTTGCTAACTTCATCTTCTGAGGCAATTCTGCAATAGAAATAAAAAGAAAAGTATTTAGCAAAAGCAGACTTGTTAAGTCTCACCTGTGACACCAGGGTGCTTAGCAATAACCATGAGCACCGAGGAAGAAGAATGCAGCATGTCTTCCTCTTCTTTTAACAGAACAGAAACACAACATCTTGCTCTGGAGGACTGAAGTATCATTTCCTTTGAATGAGAAGACCTGTTATATTGGAAACTATAGGATATGGAAAGCACTTGCAATGAAATTATGCCAATATTGAATTAAACAGAGAAATTCCTCTTCATGTTACTGGAATGAGAATGCTGTATTATGTAATCTTACTCCTCAAAAAGAGAAGTGATTAGCAGACCTACATAACTCAACTGCTGTAGCTACTGATACTGCCTGATAGCTTTGGAGCTGATCTAGGTAGCAATAAAGCCCTCTCTCTATCTAATTCCCTTTGATCTGTTATCTAGTGTCTTAGTAAATTGTTCATTATGCTGTTTATGATATTAAAGCCCATTCAGCCAAGTATCTCCAACCATCCTCAGGGTAGTATAGATGACAATCTTGTTTGTACTGCCTGATCAGTGGTGCTGAAGTTGGTATTGTCATTTTTAGTGTAGAAGCCTGGGTTTTATTGTACTTCCTCGTGAAGCTAGATATCTGAATTCAACCCTACATTCCTTTTCAGTGATTGAAAACAAGCCTTCTTCCCCTTCTAGGAGACTGCCTAATCATAAAACTCAAAAAGAAGTCCAAGGGGAGACTGACTCAGCCAATGTGTAAAAAAGGCTGAAAATTTTCTGGCATCATGAGTGGCAAAATATAGCTTATGTATTTTCTATTACAGAGATATTTGCAAGGCATGTGAAATTGTAGCTTCTGGATTTCACCTCATTCATCTTAATTGCATTGCTTCATAATTCTTGTTTTGTATTTGTGCTTTTTTTAATGGCAGTATAAAATGCCAGTTTCACTAAAATTCTCCTTTGCCTACTGATCTCTTGCATCTGAGAGAAGGGATAAAGTTGTACATCTAATGGACGTCTATTTCAGATTTCCGGTAACAGTTCTGTCAGACACTGCAAGATCTCTCTCTCCATATTATCTTCAAACATACCTGAGTGAAAGGGCAAACAGAAATTTGAAAGAGATGATTGCTTCCTTTGTGGGAAATATGGTTACCCACTGAGACAGGAACATATATGAATTCCTATTTGCAATCATTTCCACTATTTGTGAGGTCATTGGACTTGCTCCTGCTGAGCTCAATTTAGCAAGAGCTTTGGCTAGATCAGTGCAGAGAATATTACAATCACATTGAGTTGGTGATGTCTAGACTACCACCGATCATAACTCAAAACTGTCAATAGACTGACTGCTATACACATTTCAGTAGAAAGCCAGATTTAAGAAGCTAAGATGTAAATACAAATTGTTTAATGATCTTAAAGCCACTATTAATTATGAGTCAAGAATAAAAGAACGCAGGTCATAGAATGACAGAATCATTTCAGTTGGAAAAGACTCTTGGGATCATCAAGTCCAACCATCAACCCTACTCTACAAAGTGCTCCCCTACACCATATC
>JAOXNG010000064.1:24669226-24681023 GCA_028566535.1 Scolopax minor
CTCTCATTTAATAAGCTTTGCTTGGGTTTAAGAGACAGATGTGAACACATCAAAAGGGATGCCCCATGGGAAAGGCAGAACAACGAGCAAAGACACTTCTCAAATAATTAATTTAAAAGGCAACAAACTGCACCAAACATGGCTTACACCTGCTTAAAAAATAAAAAAAATAAAAGCAAGAAGTAGGTAAGAGATCTAAGGACAAGGCACATGACCCCAGGCAGCTACACCACCATAGGTCAGTAAGTCAGTGGCATAACGTAAGCATTTTCATTCTGGCCAACTGGTTACTGCAAATGATATTAGTAACCTGGGTTTACACCTACCATAAACCTCCTGTTCATTTTTTTGCACATTTAATAGAGTACAAAGAAATGCAGGGAAGCCTTGTAATGACCTCTGCAGTAACAAGGGAGTTGCCAGCTCTGCCCTTTCTCCCGTTGCATGTTTGATTCCCATATTCTTAACATGTTCACTTCTGCTTCATAAGAACTGGTGGGTATCTTGCACGCTGTATAATGAATCCCTAGGCAGTGTATAGAGACAGCAAAGTTATGTATGTTAGCCTCCAGCGTTTTGAGCTGGAAAATAACAGTTTTGTCTCCCTTATATATTAAGACAGTGACAAACTATTAAAAACCCCACTAAACTCAAGCAGCATAGACATTATTCCAAAGCTGAAATTCTATATAGCTTCATAATAATGAAATGTGTCTTAGCGTTAATATCTTTCTAGAAAAACTATTGTGGAAACAAAGGTAAAAGAATGCTGCTATAGGACCCAGGCTAGTATTAAAATGTAAGGGCTATTTACTAATTGAATACTAATAATACCACATGGAAAAGGTCCAGGCTAAAGCACATTTTTAATCTATTTATCCTCTTCCATATATGCAGAGCTCACCATCACAACAGTTTGATTACAGTATGGGGAATGTTTGTATCTTTCTTCATTCACCAAGCATTTCCCAATTACACAAAACTGACACCAAGTTAGCAATTTTTGCTGTGTTTGCAAGTTTTGATTGATTACACATCAAGAAGAATAATAAATACAAATGATCTCTTTCATCTTCCTTCTCAGCATGTATGAATATTACTGCTTTCACTCTGAGAATTCACTCTGTTAGAAGAGAATGCTTGTGCACCCATTCATTTTGCTGTGGGAAACATGAGTTAATGCTATTATCAAATTACACATTGCATGCTATAGAAACAATGCCACCTAATTTCGTGATAAATACAACATGGAAGAGGGAAGAGATAGAACTCTCTATTTTCGCATTATGTTTTGAAACAGCAATGAAAATGATAGTCTTAAAATGGTAGATTGGCAGTCTTAAGGAATAGAACTCTGTGATGAAGATGGAGGGGAAGAACCACACAATTTTCACAGTACTCATTCTTGCCCAATTCATTTAACAGGAGCTATTGATAGCCATTTAGTCATGATTAATCTCTGTTATATTTAGACTAGCTATATAAAGGATAAAATTATAGTTGTTACAGAATTATCTACCAAATCATCTCCCCAGAAATCAGTTTTTCACAGCACAAGTGCTTGAGATAAACAATTGCTTCATCAACATAGTTCTCATTTTTTTGCCCTTCAATTTTGCTATACTTAATTAGTTATGCTCAGATTGAATGAGACCACCTTTTAAGGGTTCATCCCATCAACTGTCTTGTCCTTATCCGTTCTCGCTGAAACCATCCCCACAGAGAAGGCACTGCCCTTCATTGTGCAATCTCTGATAGACAGTAACTCCGCCAGTTTAAACAGCCTGGAGGAGGTCGAGTACCTCATTACCACAATTAATCCAGATTAGACATTATTACATACCCCATGCGAACACATAGGGTGTATACACCGTAAAGAAACTGCTTCAGACTCTCCTTTGTAAGAAATGAAAGCCTAGTTAAATGGAGTAAACGCAAGACTTATGTATCTTTTTTCCTGAGATATCCATTAAGTCAAGAAAAGTGCAAGGCGAATGATCTATTCATTTCCAACACAGCCCGTGGCAATTTAGCAATGGTCTTTGTTCTGCTGGCCAGTAAGAGAGGTGATTTCCAGACCTTTGTTGGTTCCATGTAAGACCCTTTGAAATCAACTGGAACTAAGAGCTGATGATAAGTCTTAGGAACATTTGCATAACAAGTTGGTTGTGCATCAGTATACTACCGAAAAATGTATCTTCTGTAGAGTTTTAATTAAAGATGAAATTATAGTCTGTTAGATTACATCTTTTGAACCACTTTTCATATATCATAATGCTAGCAAAACTTAAAATTAACTAACTTTCTGACATTAGCAGAAAAGTGTACAATAATGTACACAGAAAAGTGTACAATAATTAGCAGAAAAGTGTACAAATTAATATGGCTTTGGATTTATTTGGTGGGGAAAATGCTGTGTGAGAAACTCATTGTTGAAAGTGATTATCTGTTACTGATAGGCATTTGAAGTAAATAATTTGAAACTAGGCCAAATGGCTAGATCAACTTTGTGAAAAATAGCTTATCTGGTATAAACCCAAATTCTGCCTAGACTGCAGTACATTATCTATTTCATCTCTAAACTTGCAGGAGTTATTATCACTGTTGCTGAAATTTTGCCTTTTGTCAAGGGATTTATATAACAGTTTAGAAGGCAAATATGCTGCTCTTAATAGTAGTGCATGTTAACAAATATCTTTTGTACTGTTCATAGCATTGAGAATTTAAATTAATCATGTACTGATTGAAATGCTTTTAATCAACACAAAACACTGTATTGTTTATTTAATTTTATCCAGCATATATACACCTAGAAGGGAGCATAGCGATATGGAACAAAAAGTGAGAAGAGTAAAAAAGAGTGATAAAAAGCACTACAGGAGAGTCAGGCCAAATAAGAAAGAAAATATATCTATGTATGAATTTTCTACCTATTTCTTAGAGCTTGCATCTGTGTTCTATAATGGAATTAAAACTGAGGGCAAGGGGAAGACAAGAATGGCATGTTATTAGGTTAAGGTTGTTGTGGTTTAACCCCAGCTGGCAAAGAGGACCATGCAGTTGTTTACTCCCTCCCACCACACACCCACACACTCACCCTTACCCCCGGAAAAGGAGGGGAAAAAAAAACAACAAAAAACTGATGACAGTGATGCAATGCAATTTCTCAGCACCCAATAACCGATTGCCCATCCCATCTCTGAGTAGCAATCATGAAGTCCTGCCCCCCAACAAAACCCTATTTATATACTGAGCAGGACATCCATGCCATGGAATTCTCCCTTGGCCAGCTTGTGCTTTCTATGCTCCCTTCCAGCTTCTGTGGGAAGCTGAAAAAATCCTTGACTTAACTCAAGCATTACCCAGCAACAACTGAAGCAGCGTGTGTTAGCAACGTTATTCTCATGTAGCTCTAGGAAGAAAATTAACTCTATCTCAAATGAAACCAGGAAAAGGTTTGTCGAAGTAAGCTACAGAAACGGAATAATTCATAAGACAATACTTCTGTTCTATTAAGGCTTCACTTTAGTTTTTTCTGTCACTTCTTCCCTGCCTAAAATTCACATTAATATTTTTTCACTCTTAACTTCTTTCCAGGGCAAATATTTTCATAGGCTTCTTGATAGTATCAGCAATCACTGATCCTGGCACAGGAACTGAGGCATAAAAGTATTGTATTGTATTGTAGTGGTTTCCATTGACATAACCACCTATTCCCTTTCTTGGCAAAGACTAATTCAAACCAGAAACAAAACAGTGATTCAAATGAGAGAGTGTCTGCTTTTAAGTAATTTACCTTCAATGCAGCACTAGCAGATGATTTATCTTTCTGGAGATTGATGCATTAATAAAAAAGAAAAAAAAAAAAAAGGAGAAAGGCCAATGGTTTGTGGTTCTTGTGGTCCCCAACTTGTGCTATACATAGGAAGGCCAAGTACTGCTTCTGTAATAAGGTACAGGAAGTTCTCTTAAAACAGAGCTTGCAATTTCTGGGACTCTTCTCCACTTCCAATTGAACTGTTTTGATAAGAGGACAAAGAATATAACCAAAGTAAGGGCAAGAAAGAAATAAAATTATGTCCTACACAGTGAATCTGTGATATAAAAAAAATATTTATAGTCATTATAAATAATAAAGAACTATTGGTTTCTAAATTTGCTATCCATAATGAATAGAAGAAAAGATAAAAACTTCAGCATGTTATTCTTAGGGGATAGATAGTAAAAGTATATTGACTTCTTGTGAACTCATTCAAAATTCAAATGAGAACCCTACTTCATACTAAGTAGAAATAGCCAGACAAATTAAAATGATAAACATTTTTAGATCCATGTGGAGAAAAAATCTGATTTACCAAATATTTATTGCCATCTCTATTTTAACAGGCCACAAGTGATACTACTACACGAGGAAAAAAAAACCGAAATAAAACACAATCTTTCTCCTTTTTCATATTTTCCTCTCAAATATTCATGTGTTCACATAATCAGATAAAATCAGAGTTCTTCTAAATTACCTATCACTATTTAATGAGAATCTTTAGGACAACAACTTTATTTTGCCAAAAACCACCTTGTTGAAAACTGTGAGCGTGCACAAACAACTCCTCTCTCAAGTCACTAATTTTTCTACCTTTTTCATTTTGAAATTGTCTGGAAAATCATTCATTTATATACCATTATTTGCCCTGTAACTGCATATACCCAACATACGATTATTCTACACAGAGACAAATGCCAGATTTACATGAAACATTTGCCACTAGACCTAAAATCTATAGGTCTGTGTTTTATCCATAGCTACAGGCCCTTCATGTCACCAAAAATGTCGTATTATTCAATGTTGTGCCAAACCATCAGTTAAGGATCAAAGCATCTTCATTAGTTTTGCAAGTGGATGCATAGAAAGGTTATATGAAGATCAATATGATTTATCTTTATGAAACCTTTTCAGACTATGAGAAGAAAAAGTAGTTACTATTAAAACATAGTCACTTGGAAGTCACAAAGAAAACAAAAATGTTACCTTTTTTATCCTTGCCCTGATCTTTTATGCCTCAATTAATAAACCTGTTCTCCCATTGACCTATGATTACAGAAGAGTGGTAAATTTCTTTTACTGAGCAATAACATAGCAAATTAAACCACTGTTTGTTGAAGAAATACACTATCTCTTTAGCACTACTTTCCAGATTAATTTCCCTTGGTCTGTTTCAGCATTTTCCCTAGATATTTGTTCATTAATCTCTTGAGAACTGAAGACTTTATAAAATGTTAATAGAGCTAATCCTGATCGTACATAATAGTAGATAGACACAAAGTATCACAGAAAGAAAATATACAGAATACCATATAAGTACATAATCCTCTTACTACTATTATTCTCCTGTTTGTTTTTCATTGTTGCTTTACTATAGTATACAAAGCTTAGCAGTATACAGGAACAGTTATAGAGATGGCAAAATAGTAAATCGGGTATATAGTAAGGCATTTTACAGTTAACTGGTTACTAAAACACAATAATAATTTTTAAAGCTTGTTTTCTTATAATGAAACCGTTTCTCAGTATTTAGATTTCCAGCAATTTCTTTCATAGATGTAACCTTCTCAAGAAAGATTTAAGCAATTATGGAGTCATTTCAATTCAAAGACCTTATACATTATTTAATTCTGCCCCCTCCTCCCCAGTCCCTTTGTTTACCAACAGCAGCAGCTCAAGGAATGTGTATTTTAGTTTCCTCGAGTATGTCTATGTGGGAAGTACGGTATCCATTTCGCAAACTACTTACAGATAAAGGTGAGGCAATTCAACCAAAATAATGTTGGAAATTAACATAGGCACATGTTTGACAGAAACGAATAGCTCAGGTTTGAGTTTTATTTAAAACAAATAAACTGAAACACTGTTTCATTTAATGAATGGCTCATTACTGGTTGTGTGGCTTATATCCCTTATTTTGCCACTAATTTATCAAATTCTTTTTAAGACTACAAGGTTTCCTAATGTGATAGAGTCTGAGTTCTCAGCCTATAAAGCCCCCAACTTACATTTTACTACTGTAATAATTTTACAGCAGAGAACAAAAATAAATCCAGTGAATTCCAGTTCCCCCTCTCATTTGCCTCACTCACCTGTTCTTGTTTCTGACTGATCTCTTGTTGGGCAAAAATACTGGGTTTGTACCCGTGATATGAACTGAATTTGGTTAAAGACAATCAAAATAATGGAACACTTCAAAAGCTAAATCAGTTCAGTGATGCAGCATGCAATACCACATTCCAGTCTCAATAATTTTATTGCCTATCGAAATACATTCTCTAGTTGTATTTGAATATCATTGTCCTCATTTCCTACCTTGACCTTCTATGTAACTTTATAATGAGGTGCTAAACTTCTGTTAATTTCACTGTTAATTTAACTATGCAATGGAGTTATAGATAAGGTGTTCAAACAGTGATCAGTCTATCAGAGATGTTCCCAACATTGTATTTCCAAGTAAGTTATATGTGATAATCAGACAGAAATTTATATTTCCAGGTACTTTAACTAGAAAATTTCACCAGGTGCTGGGAAGTAATAAAAGATGTTTGGCTCAAAAACTTTTTTCCTAGATCTTCAAAAAATATTTTTATATTTAGCTTTTTTTTTTTTTTTTTACATCCTATTAGCTGAAGTGTAACATTTTTAATGCATAGGTTAACAATAACAGACAGTCTTGTTAGTGGCTTATATTGTTGCTCTTTATCTATCAATTAATACATAAAGGCAGAATGAGGCATTCTGTTGATATTTCTTCCTTGTTCTGAAAATCCCTGAATTAGAGCTATTTAAGATAAATAATGCTAATGGGCATTGCTGGCACAAGAACAAATGGATATGAATTATCTATGGTTAAATGGTAACCTAAAATTAGCAGAAATTTTTAATGAGAAGAGCAGGAATAATCTAGAAATGCCTTCCCATAAGACCAGGAATATGGAAATGTGTCTGGATTTAAGCAAAGAAGTAGGATGAAATTATTTACAACTTTATTTGCTGACAGAATGAGAAGATTCAGGAGCCTAAAAGATCCTAAAGTGGGCTATATTGCTATATTATTCTAGAGGGCTATATATTCAACAAGTTGAAAAAATTAATTTCCATTTTTGATAGCAACAAAATAAGAGTAAACATAATTCATATTTACCCTGAGCATGCAGAGTTTTTTCTCATTTTTTAATTTGAGTGTTTCTAGGTTAGATTTAGAAGGAGAAAATCTGTAATAGCCTCAGCCAATGAAACTAAATCCTCATGCTCACTGGCATAACTTGGATATTAAATTTAAAAAACTTTGTAATTTAAATATAACAGAGGGCAAAACATTCTGGTTTTAATTACACTGCTCCTTTACAGCTACTTATCTAAATAAATCTACTGTAAACTTATGTAGCACATGGGTACAATATGTATTTGGCCTTATAAAATATTCATCCTATAACTTAGCTTTTGCACAGTGATACTGATTAATACAAACCGAGGTCAAATTTAACCATACACAGGTTGTGTAAAATTCTGATTTACCTGAAGAAAAACTTCATCACCTGAAGACCAATTGATTCAGTTTTAATAGATGACCAGAAATAGTATCCCCTCTCATGGTATTATGTTACTATTTTTGTGCTTGTCATGCATACAAGGACAGAATAATTTCTGTCGTGTAACAGAGCACAACTTCACAGCTAAACTTTTTGGCAGCTATTACTGGTCCATTTCATTGCAAATAAAATAACACCATGTAATTTTTAACTTTCATTGGTTTCACTGGCACCCTAATGGAGATCAAAAGTTAATTGCTCCAGTAATTGCAACGTTGATCAATAGGGAGAAAAAAATATATCTGTCATTTACTGATGTTTTTCTTTATTATTCACCAAATTAAGTCCTCTTGCTGTTTTGGAAAGAGTAGGTCTTTTGTTGCAAAGAAGCAAAGTGATCAAGTTGCAAAGAAGCAAGTGATCAAGTAGGGTTTTTGTAGCTTTCAGATAATAATTATACTTCAGTATTTAACATATCACAGCAATTATTTTCAGTTACATAAAGTTACCTGTCATTCTTCTGTGGAATGTTGTATTCCAACATGAAGGAGGGAAGAATTTTAAGTTAGAAGAATGCGCTGTATGATTTCCAAAAAAAACAAAAACCCAAGAAATGTTTTTTTCCAAAGAGCAATAGACATCGAGAAAGGCCTAAGAGGACAGTAGGGTGAAACAGACCAAACAAAACATTTAGGTTGAACATTAGGAATGTTTTATTAGCGCTAAGATATGCTAAATTCTGAATAGTCTCCCTGAGAAAATGGCTGCAGCCCATTTAATAGAAACTGGACAAAACACTTGATAGCATATCAGGAGAAACAAGCCTATATTCAGCATAATGATGAAAATAAGTTTGTGCTGCTTTTAAATAACTGATAAAAAACAAGAAAAAAATAGACTTTTGTGGTACACATCAGAGCTTCAGGAATGGATGGAGTAGATTGATCTGCATATCTAAAAATACATAGCTCTTCCTCTGTACTTTGCCTGCTTTAAAATTCTCCTGGGCTTGAAGATAAGATAGAGAGCTGCAGGTCTCAAAAGAATTAATCTCAAGACAATTTTCATGGCTTTGTTTTGAGGAATCATTTCAGATTAATGACATTAAGGATTATTACATTAGATATTTTGTAATGTTATCCATACTGCAAAATTTTCTGTTTCAGTGTAAGTACACACAGACATTAACTTCATCCAGCCCCTATACTATAGCCTTTAATGTTCTGTTCTCTATCATAGAAACTTACACTAAAAATAAAATGTAAAAAATGTTGAATAACAAAGCTATTTAAGTGACACTTGAAAATCAACTTTCCACTCTGTGGTTGACAGGTCCTATTAAAAAGGACAGAAAGCTAGATTCAGATATTCCTTTCAAGAAAGTGAGTGTTCTGTCATTGTGTGTTGTGTCTAATAGAACCACAAGAAGTGTATGAAGAATACAGGTCAATACAATGTTACTATACTTAAGAGACGAGAGCCCTCTAACATGAATGATTATTTCTCCAGTAGTGATTTTCATTGACCCTGAGGGATGGTTTTCTTTTAATTACACCTAATGAGCTGGCTAAAATATCAATTCTCTCATTTCTACGCAAATTAGCTCTTGTATAACTAGAATGCTGAAGGCATGAGAGAGCACATAAGCCAGCTCAAATTTCCACATCACCAGAGATGTAAAAAAAGAGCACTTTCATTTAGGAAAGATTTTTTAAATTAAAATTCTGCTGTAAATTAGTAGAAAGAAACTTTAATGGATAATTTCTCACTGACACATTCTCCAATTTGCATCCAAAGAAGACAAAAGGAAAAGGAAAGGTAGATGTAAGTAGACATAGACTCTCCTATTTTCAGATGCATTTATATGTTGATGGATTTTACTGCCTCTTCAAAGCAAGGGATGTATTTTTATCATTGCCCCAGTGCAGGGTAACTAACACAAAACCAGCCATCTGCTCACATGATGAAAACTGTTTTTATTAGAGTGAAGCTGCTCTAACGTAGACCAGCTGAGGACATTCTTCTGATCTAAAATCCATTGAAGTCAATGAAACAGAACTATGACGGTTAATTTCATTATATTATAGAGTTAAACACCTTGCTTCAAATCACATAGAAAATGTAGCCAAGGTCTGAATCTCAGTAATTTAAACTTTACATCAGCTTCATTGGCATCAAATTTAAGATCTACTGCTTTTTTTCTTTATTTTGCATGAAGATGAAGCAAAATCTCAATCACTAGGGATCAAGGCAGAAGTTCACTTTTTGTTTGGCCAACTTCAACAGTGACTTTGATTTGAAAGTACCTGTCAAAGACATGAATCTGGTAGGATGATAACTGTCTTGTTTTAATCAAGGGTATGGAACTTTAAATGTCAGGTGACTCTTGGAAAGGACATTTAGCTCTGGACCTTAGCATACGTTTTGCTATAGCTTTACAACTGCACGTACAACTACTAAGTGATTCTAAGGTCTATATTCAACTTTCAAATATGCACTCATACACATCATAAAATAATCACTGTATTTCCAGGATTTGCTGGATCCCCATTAAATTTGGTTAGGTATAGCTCACACTGCCTTTCATTAAAAAAGATCATGAAACTTTTTGTAATTCAACTAAACATACAGTCTCCTCTATTTGATCATTTTGGCTCCTTATTTTGGCAGGAGATTATGAAACAGAAAACACTGATTTTGACTTTTGACTAAAAATACTCCTCTCAGCAGCAGGTGTCAGCTATCTACTGCTCACTAACTACTTCATTAACACTGCATTTAAACTTATGTAGCTTTCCAAACTCTTTATTGATATTTGGAGTTCTATCTGGAAAGAGTTATATAGAAAGTCTCTCAGGTTTCTAAGTTGTAATACAAATACTGCAATACAGTTTACTGTATCAAATACTTGGTGGCATCTGCTGGGTTTTAGTCTACGCATGTTAATGAGGACCCTTGTTCTGTAGTGATGTCCTGTAAAATTTCCTATTTCTCTGCTGAATGTGTAACATTTTCCTTGCTTAATTATGCTTTATTTTAATTTACTTTTACTTTAAGCATTATGGAAATGTTCCCAAAATTTGGGTGAGAGGACAACAACTATACAAAGATCAGTGAAAAAAAGAAATCATATTATGAATTAATAAAAGCAAAAGAGTGTTGTAAAGACTTGCAGCAAATTCACCTATCCCTGCTAACTGTTTATGGAACAGAGAGGGTTTTGAATGAGTGCGATTCAAGCTTTGGAGGAGCATCTATGCACATATATCTGATAGCTAAGGAATAACTGGAAAAATAGACTTTTAACTGATGGTGTGTATGAAGCACTGCATTAGCAAATAAGATAAGAGGTCTTGCTCTGTTTGAAGAAGGCTTATCAACTAAAATAGTCTTTGCTGACATAAGCAGTGATAAAATTGCAATCAAACTATCTCTCCAATTAGTAGATTTTAGAAAAAATTGTGACAAAAAGCCACTATCAAGGAGATGAAACGTTCACATTAGCAATATATAGCAGAGAAAGTGAGTATGACTTTATCACAAAACACAAGTCATATTAGACTGGTGAAGAATGGACTTGCGTCCACCACTTCTGTAGTGACTTGTACAAGTGAGATCACTACCTGCCAGAGACATAATAACGTGATATAAAAACCTGTCATGTAAAATTTTTCATTTATAACAAAAAGTAGGAAAATGAAAAACAAAACTTAGTCCTAATACAGTAATGTATTTAATGTGCTTTTTGGAATAGCATTCATCTGTGATATGATACCCATCTGTCACAGTTGTAACCCAGCCCACAACTAGGATCACGCAGCCACTTGCTGCTTTCCCCCCACAGCAGGATGAGGAAGAGAACCAGAACAGTAAAAGTGAGAGAACTCATGGGTTGAGTGAAAGAGTTTAATAAGTAAAGGAAAAGCCATGCATGCAAGCAAAACAAGGAATTAGTTTGCTGCTTCCCATCAGCAAGCAGGTGTTCAGCCATCTCCAGAAGAGCAGGGCTCCATCACGTGTAAAGGCTACTTGGAAAGACAAAATGCTGTAACTCCAAACATCCGCCCCCACCCCTTCCTTTGTCTTCCTTGTCTCCCAATTTTCATGCATTCCCAGAATCCTCATTGGCAGGGTGGTGTGAGGAGCAGAAGAGGCTTGTACTACTTAGCAGCAACCCAAAACAGTAGTGCACTCACTATCAACACTAGTCTCATCCCAAATC
>JAOXNG010000064.1:24702768-24724428 GCA_028566535.1 Scolopax minor
GGATTTTAGTATTAATGATTCCATACTGCACAAACAGGCATGAGTCACTCTATTCTACTGGGAAAGAATAATTTGGGGGGGGCTGGTGTTTCTTCTCTAGCATTCTCCTATTAAAAGGATATCTAATTTTTTCCTGGCTGTGGTTTACTCAATAATGTTTGAATGAAAGTTTTACATTTCTGTGGTATAGTTTTACATCCAGATTTTTGTTTGCTTGTTTTTCAGTGGATCTTTTGTTTGCTTTTGTTTTTCCTTCTTTCCTAATTTCACTACAGGCTGGTGACATGCAATATTTAACTCTCTGGGCTGTGTATGTCTGTATTTCCACCTTCTGCTTTCTAGCAATATCTTCATACTTCAGGAGCTGTGCATTCAAACGCTCTCTCAGCAACACATTACCCTGCCACGTTTCAAATCTTGAGGAAAAACTAGGAAATGCAAGAAAGTGTACCCTTTGGCTTTATTAAATTCCACTGAAAGTGATCACAATTCTATTAAGGATCCCTGATGAATGGATACAAGAACACTTTGCCAAATCCCCTTGCATATGATTTTCATTAATTTTCACATGAGCAAATCTACTCCTGAGTGTTTTCAGGTGGAGCTCTTGGAGCTCTGTAGTATGTAACCGCTCACATCCAACATTGACACTCACATTATGTCATGCTTCTCCTGAAGTTTATCATGAGAGATATCACAAGAAATGTACAAGTGGTTTATATCACTGTCTTTTAAATTGTGGAAATCATGCTAATCACGCAAATCTTTTCCTGCAGCTTATTTTACCATTTGCATTCTCTGATCAAACTGGTGTGTTTCATCAGTCAAAAAAGGGAAATCAAGCTAATCCAATTTCACAAGTCTACTTAAAAGAAATTATTTATCTTCCATTTTATTTACGTTAGGTCTTGCTTCAGTGTCATAATGCTACTGACATTCCTGTCCTGCAGAGTTCCTCAAAAATCCATACGGATCTGTCTTTAAAAAAAATAAGCAACTTGGAAATGAAAAACAACTTCCTACCTACTTATGTATCCTTGTATAAAATCACAAGAAAATCACAGAAAAAAAACCCCAAAACCCCCAAACCTGAGATTATAAAATTCCTGTCTCAGAAGGAAGTAGCTATTATTTGAAGAAGATTCTGGCAAAACAGAAGGAGAAACAAAACTAGATAATCACATAATTTGTCTTAGAAACCTATTTTAAATTACCCAAATTAGGAGGTTGGAACCAAGAGTTCAGAGTCCCTCTTGGTCCTGGATAAAGCTGGTTCTCTTGGCTGGAGAATTTAAAACAGCGTGGTGCTTTGAATGTTTAGTCAATTTCTGCTAATCTAAAGGACAAAGATTGGTACTATCTTTTGAAACTTGTACTGAAATCTCTTGGTTATTTCAGACAACCTCTATTCATGGCATTCCTTTATCTATTCCTTATTCTACAGCATTCCCAAGTTGCTTCTACAACAAAGGGATATAATTTGTCTTCATTAATTCTATTCTTACACCTCCAGGCAAATCTTTAATTACTCAATGACAGTCACTCACTTCTAGTTAGTTTCAGAATCACCAATCAAGAATGGTAGTTTGTCTCTGAGGCTCCTTGAGAATTTTATTTTCTCCCAACAGAAGAATCACAGCCTTTTTTAGAACCTGTTGTATCTAGAAATCATGTTATCTCAACAAGACAAAGTCATGATTTAGTACATAATGATGCCCAAGTAGGCTGTTCACACAAATATAATTAGTGCTTACAAGCATAACATGGATCAGTGTGTTGGTTTATTAGTGTGCTGCAGTGTGCTGCATTTTTTTTTCATTTAAGCACAAATTACACTGCTAAATCTTTGACTGACACTCCTGTATGCTAAATTTACACTGAAACTCTGCATAATTATTTCCTTATCAGTTCTACATTCTGTGGTTTTTTCCAGTTTGATTTGTTTCTTATAATCTAACAGTCCTTGCTTTCTAGATTGCTGTAGTCTAACCACTATCATGTTTCTGTGGAAACAAAAGGTTTTAATTTCAGCTTTCAAATTTTTGAATCTTTCCTCTATTCTGTATAATCATTTCATTTCTGCTATTTCATCTTTGAAAAAAGATAAATATCTCCTCAACATTAATCTGAAAAATACTTTGGCAAGAGTTGATTCATTGATTCATACAAACTTCTCGTAATATAGGCTCAATGAATAAATGAACAACATTAAAACGAATATTACTTGATATAAAAATGTTTGCACACAACTATTGCAAGTCTTATATATGACTACTCTATTACTTGTCTTTAGATTCAAGACCAGAAGCAGAACAAACACTCACTTGAAAAGATTTCAAGATGAAAATAGGCAGCTGCCAAAAGAAACACCCCCAATTCTGTTTATCATCCAATTCTGCAGCACCCCCAAATGCATTATAAATGTAGGGATTCAGACTGCAATAATGAGTTAACCCTGTAAGTGGGAGTTTAACTGAAAAAAATTGAATAACAGCAGATTATGCTTTGTGCTTTCTTCTCCCTATAGCATATTCTATCTTATTCTAAAGTTATGGGGTTTTTTTCTGATTACAGAGAGCATATTCAAAGACTTTGATATAAGGCAAGATCATAATATCACCAGGCAAGGACTCCGATCTGAACATAGTTTAAGTAAGTAATTCCAGCTCCTTCTTTCCTGCATTTGCCATTTTATATAATCCATCCAGTTTCATTGTCCAAGACTTTATGAAATTTTGTTTTCAGTTCAATATTTCAATGAAGAGTGGTGCTTTTTTTTTTTTTTCCCCAAACAAGAAGGTATAGAAGACATGAGAATCAAAGAAAAAAGCTTTCTAACTGGTAGAGAGACAATGTGATAGCTCACTGTGATTTAAGTTCTATCCACGTATTTGCTTTACTGACATTTTTGTTTTGATTAACTGCCCATATTTGACAACTGTCTTGATATGATCTGGAAAGAAATCATTTACGCTTTTTCCTGGAATTTCTCACTTTTACATAAAATACCCATTTCTAGTCTCTCTAAATTGTCAATATTCCATTTCAAACCTAGCACAGATCTCCTAAGTATATATTTCTAATTTCAGAGGAATGCATAAAGCCATAAATATCTCAAAAGTGATGAAGATGAAAAAAGAGCCAAGTGATATAAAAATAAAAAAAATAATCATAGATTCACCCTCTTCAGACACAGATGCTGAACTTTACAGTCAATAAAGCATTCCTTTTTAACTTAATGTCTGGGAAAACTATTCTGTTAAATTAAGGACACATACTATAGTGAATATTTCTCTGCACATTATTAATGAAGAGCAAGCTGCTCTGTTGTGTTAAGGTTCTGTCATCTTCTACCTTGTGTTAACTGCATGTTGGCTTCTTTAAATAAAATGCTGGATTTTGGTCATCATTAGACCTCCCTGTGAACGATAAGGTTGCAGCAAACAGAGGGAGTTTAGGTCTCAAGATATCAAGATTTCCATCAAGGAGATTTGAAGCAAATAGTGCATCAAACATTATTTACTTACATGTAAACAGTTTTGAAATAATTTAGTATACATAGAAGGCTTACTTATTGCAAGATTTTTTCCTAATAAAAGCTCTAAACTCTCTTTTATGTCTCTAGAGCATGAAAACTCCCTCCTGTGAAAAAAATGTTCTTCAAGGATAAATAATTTTCAAGAGTCTTCTATGGTCATTTTCTTCCAGGCTGAGGAGCCAGTTGTCTTAGATCTCCTTAATTATAAACATGTCGGTTCCTTGCTGCTTATTACACATTAAGGTTAGAATTGCAAAACCATTAACGAGTATTGAAATGAGCAAAGCCAGAGACTGCTTTGCAGCTTATGGAAGAATTCTTACTACTCTGCTATCAAAAAATTAGACTTTTCATTAATTATAAGACATATCCACAGCACAGCTTTTCTTTTAAACTACCAAGACAATAAAATAAAATGCTGTTCAGGACAAATAAGAGCATAATGCTGAATTTTTAAAATACCTGTCATGAGTACTGTAGCAGGGAATGAAAACTGTGATTCAGTGGACAAGTTTGCCATATGGTAAGCTTTTACTGCCAACATTAACTGAATCCCCCAAACCGGCATTTCGCTTTTCAACAATAGATAAAAGAAAAATTGGTTGTATGAAGAGGGGAAAACCAACACCATGTCAGAACTGACCTCAGTATAAATTATCTATATGAATATCAAGTCTTCTTTTCTAAGGAAACTATCCTTGCAAGTATTTTTTGTCATGAGTATTAGGTACATATGGATGCTTTCAAACAATAGGAAGGATTTCAATACTATAGTCTGCACTTTCACTTTGCTTCTAGCACTTGCTGGTCTATTCCTTTCTCTCTAGCTAGCCTAGCTAACAAAACAGCTTCTCATCAACTTCTCTACAGAGAACTCCCCAGGGCCCTTACCTTGTAGTTTCCCTCACTTTATTGTCAGCATATTCTGCAAGGTCAGAAGATTGAATATATCTCTAACCTACCACGTCAAAAATACCAGATCTGTATCAATTATATCTATGCATATTAAGGAAAGCACTGACATCCTGGAATAGATCATGTGCTACACAGCACCTTTTATAATACATGCCTGCTGCAAATATCTGGCTGCAAAACAGGAGAGCTAGTCATTACCTGTTAAGTCTAACTGAGCAGAACAAGGTCCCTCTGAGTTTTTTTTGGCATGCAAGAAATTGAAGTGCTTCTGTGAAGGCCTGACCTTGCTGTCCGAGTGAGTTATATAGAAAAAATTTTGACTTCAGTGCAGTTTTATCCAACTCTAGATAAAATCATAGGTTTCCTTTTTTTTTTTTTTAAATCCAAATTTCTAAGTACTATCCCTAAATACATCTGCCACTGTAGTTATCAAATCTCATTTGTAGTATTGCTTAAGCCTCAAAGTGGGCAATTGCATTTAATTTTCCTCATAGCAGAACACCATCAACATTTTCAAGTGATGGGGCAATATGGTGCTACTAGCTTGAGAGCGCTCCACCCGGAATCAATTCTTTCTTCAGATACATCAGGAAAATAATCAGTTACAATTTCTAATTTTCTCCAAATCAAAAAGAGTGACACAGAGCAATTCCCATTAAAAAAAAAAAATTAATCTACTGATGTTTTACCTGTCTTTTATTTATATTAAGAATGCTATATAAAGAAAAACTTAAAATATGTATTACAGGATGTAATACATTACACGTGTACTGTATAAGACTATTTTACAGGAAGAACAAATAAAGTGTTATCTGCTCCAAAGAGCAAGATGCTGAAAAAGAAACTCTTAGAATACATGTTCATCATCCAACAGACACTACCAAGCAGCTCCTAGATTCACGTATTTGACATAAACAACAGTAACCATCAGGATAAATTGTTTTGCTTTTCCTCCAGATTTCTTCCCTACTCTTGATGTGGGTGTTCCCTGCATAGATTCTGTTCAAGGACATTTTCAGTTTCATGAACTAAGAGGTCCATGACAGCTGAACACAGCTTGCCCCAGGGTAGACACTCTGCTCCCACAGTGCAAACAGTTGGGGTAAGCATTATTTTTCAAACTGTGTCCCAAAACACCTTAGGAAATAGAGAAGAATTCAAACAGTATTGCAAAGCATTAACAAAATATATAAATAGGAAAAAAGTAAATAAAAAGTAGAAAAAATTGAAAGCAGTGTCTCAGCTTCCCTGGACTAGGGCAAGGGGACAGAAAGTGAAGAATGCTGCAGTGTCTCAGCTGTGAACTTCTCTCTGAGCCAGGAGTTGTCGATTTCCTTTACCTGTTGGTGATTTTCTAGATGTTTTTTCTAGGTCAGGGGACTAAATATGTATTGTGGTAGCCAGAAATTACACCTGGTTCTGATTCTGCTGTGTTAAAAAGAGCAGTGTCTTGACTCTAAATACTGCAGGAAGACCAACATTTGGATTTTTTGGAAACTTTGGGAAAACTTAGTGTAAAGGGAATAAGAGGTGTGACCAGCAGGGCAGTACCAAAGACAGTAACTGTTTTGTTTTAATTTGGACACAGAAGAGGACAGAGGCTCAGTCTTCTCTTTTCCTTGACTTTCCCTGCACCTTTTCCTGTCTGTGTTTGCACAGCCACAGAACTTGCCTCCTGAGCCTTGGGGACTCTGTATCAACTAGGGAGAAGTGCTGGCCTTTGAGGCAATGTCATCCAGAATGGTTTGGGGGTCAGTTTGGTCAGCAAACCACACAAACTAGAGCACAAGGAATAAAACAGCCAGAATGGAAACAGAAAATCAGGTCTATAAGAGAAATGATCCTGGAGGGAGATGGGGAAGAATAGAATTTATGAGCTTGGGAGTGGAAGTTATGTTTTTTACCCATTTCTAATAATTTGTTTTCTTTTCAGAATTCATAACTCACATGGGCTTTGAGGGAATGATATAAAGAGGCAATGCTTGGAAACCAAAACTGAGAAAAGATTTATGTAAACCCTTTAAACTAGAAATAGCTGGATATAGGACCACTCTAACTTGAATGCATTTAGAGAAGCTGAAATTCATAATGATTTCCAAATCCATTAAGCAGACAACACGTTTCCCAAAGGGCATGTTTATTTTACAAAAATCAACAAGCCATAGAGGGATATCAATCAGGTATCCAGCTTACAATATTTTAGTTTTTCTGCAGCTGAGAATAAAGGGCTACCAGTTATGGGAACTATTTTTCTTCTGAGTGATGAGGAAATATCTGTGTATGGAGCAAGTGATGAATACTTTCTGGTAGTACAATGCTCCACATACTTACTGAAGTTTATAGAAATAATACGATTTATGAAGCTGATGCTAGTATAAGATAAGCAGCAATTTGGTGTAAAGACTACTTTTTAATCACCTGTTTTTCACTTTGAACAGGTGCTTGCTCTCAGGTATTCATACCAGCACTTGAACCTAAGATACATATTTACTTTTAATTACTTTGATATAGCTCCAAAGATTACAGAGCTGGATAAGAATTTGCAAATAGTTGCCAAATACAGCAATTTCACCAGAAAGGAAATTCAGTCTGAATCAAACGTAAAGCTATAAACACAGTATTTTAATGAAGAGAAATAAGTTCCGACTCAACTTGTATGTGAGCTTACACTGTATATTGACTTTATCTAAATTATAATTCATGGTTGAACACAGAAATTTTTGGCCTAATGTTATTTTTTTCAGAGTTTAAATCAAATCCATTGAATGTTTCTGGCATAGCTAGAAATAAAAAAGAAGTTAAGAGGGAAAGAGGCAATTGAAAATCAACTTTCTGGCTAGCGTCAATGGAAACTGCTCAGCATACCAATCAAGGGGAAAAAATGGAGAAAACCACCAGGAGTTATAAGTTTTTGAATAATACTGAAACATCCAATCAAATTTCTACCTAATTCTACTAAATTCATTGCGTCACTCTAGAAGCAAACACTATATCCAGTTTTCTTGATACTGTGTCAGTGGCTAAACACAAGAACAAGATCAGACTGAAATAGATTTAAACAGTAAAGTTCATTTGTCTTGTAATATGCAAAGTTCATTTCTTATAATTCAAATAGCTTCAGACAACACTGATGCTTCATGCCTTTTGCAGGCCAGGAACAGATATAAAAGATTCTGTGGGGTAACTCTATTAATCATAACTTCTAAAGAAATGAAAAACGTGCGCTTGAATATTCTACCACTCTTCTCTACAATTATTCTTCTGACAATTGTTTTTCTTGAGAAACCATTTATAAAGCTCTAATTATTCACAGCTCTATTTATAAAGTGAGTCTGAAGCTCCAAAACGGCTAGGGCTTTTCATCATTTTATAATAAACATTGTACAAATAAAAGCCAAAGAGCTCTCTGTCCACAAAGCCACAAGTTAAAATGTTCTTGACCCTGAAATACGTGAGAATTGAAGAATTGCTGCAAAAATAGTATCAAAATGCTCCAAAGAAAGCTCTGTATACTGTTTGTTGTCCTCGTAGACAAATCGAACAGTAACTCAAAGCAACGCTTGGAGACCACCCACCTGCAAGCTGGCCACTTTCTCTGGCATTTCATCAGTGAAAACTAGCAAGAGTCATGTGCACCAGAGGTTCTGAGTAAGGAAAGCTTTTACTTGGGCTAACGGAGGTAGGGAAGGTGTTCAGCCCCAGAGAGCTGCCTGCGCTTTCCTCCACAGGGCAGAAAATCATCAGGGAAACAACAGCAGTATTTCAGTAGGGTGAAGCAGTTTTCTCAAGAGTTTGAAAGCCCCTCTGTCACAATGCTGTCCCCTCACTGACATTTATTGAAATCACTGCAATATCATAGCTTTTCTTAAAAATAATTTATTAGGAAGCTAAAGCTCTGCCAAGGGCCTTCAGACTAGATTCTGCCTATTTTTCAAGCGATTTATAAAGTAATATGTATGGGAGAAGTGTTCCTAAGGTATAAATGCATAAATAAAGCAAACAGCACCTTCTTTATCCCAGCTCAGCACAGAGGCAGAATGCTTATACTTTTATGGTTAGCACACTCCCCAGAGTCCAAGAGGTGAAGGTCTTGGCTTGACCACCACTAGCAGGTATAGGACCCAGGTCTCCCCTCTGGAACAGTGCTTTAATTCTGAATGTACTGCTCTTCCTGCAACACCATCTTCTTCAAATGCTCCTCAAAAGTTCAAGAATTTCTTCTTTGAAAAAAAGGATATCAGGCAATCTTGCAGGAGATGGAGGCTGTTTTCTTCACAGTAGAGAGGACCTGAATTCTCAGAGGGGCACTGACTTTCAAACCCCTCTGTATCTTTGGACAGGTAGCTTCAAGGAGCCTTCTCTGGTCAGATACCAGCCTCTTTGGACCCTATCCTGAGGTGGCATGCCCTCCGCTGGGCACTTTGTAGGCAACTGGGGTTGAGGATAAGACATAAAGTAAGCTTTTTACTCATCCCATTTCATAAGGTAATTTTTGTACACTGAAAAGTTATCATTAGGTAATTTAGATGCATTAACTTTTGGCTATATCTTCAATGCATCTGAAAAGGAATGGTTACTGTGCTATATATGAAGGGACTATTAACTCAGATTAAAGAGGGAAATTGGCAGGGACAGCACATACACAAGATGAATTCTTATTTTGCAGCTAAGAGCAACAGTGCAAATTCTCATTTGCCTAAAGGTGATCATGTCAGATGACATCATGTCAGATAGCATTAAATAGCAATAAAACATTATTTGACACTATAGATATATATAGATATATTTGATAGAAAGAGTCATTGCATAAATGGGACCATACTGAAGTTATTTGAGAGTGTGAGCAGGTGCCCTTAAGTGTAATTAGCACTTCATAGCCCTTTTGTTCCTTTAGACTAATCTGCCCAGAATTATCAACTTAGAATGGTGTACAGCTGCCCAAGAGATCTCCCTACATCTGCCATGCCCATCAACCCAAAAACCTTCCTCAGTTTTGTGAGCCAAATTGAGAATTAAGAAAATAAAAGTTCAAACAAGAGAATGTATACTTCAAATATTTCTTAGCATTGTTCCTTTGCTCCTTTGCTCTAACATGCTAGGTGCCAAATTAGGCTGAATTTTCCAATGGTTTCTACATTTCAGAAATAATTAGGAATACATTTCACATCCCATTCTCCCCAACATCCTTTTTAACCTATTTTGAAATTGAGCAATCGAAGCATCATGTAGCAGATGTAGTTGAATTTTCAGTGTCTTGAACAAAAGGTGAGGAACAAAAAAAAAAACCAAACCAACAAAATCAAAACCTTGATTTATCGTCAAAATCTAGTTTTCCATGTATACTCAATTATTTTCCCAATTCGACCTTTATGTAAAAAGAAAGACATCTCATAATTTAAAACACTTAAAAGGCGAGATCATAGGCTTTGGGATTTTTTCCCTGAATTAAATTCTGGTAAGACTATTGTGTATTGTCAAGTTAAAAGCCAAACCTTAATTCCAATACACCTTTTAGAGCTACCAGATACTGTGATTCCATTTAAATCACTAAGTGAAGATCCCTTTAAAACCAACCATCCAACATGAAATAGTAAGCTTTTCTTCACTCGCTGCCATCCTTTCTCCCCAGAAAAAAATAAATCACAGAAAAAAGAAGAATTAATTTGTAAATTGGTTTTAGTCAACATCAATCTATTTTTCAAGAGAAAAATGAAAGTGTGTATAAATTCTCCCTGACATAAGAACTGTCAGGGAAGGGAGAGGAGTTCTTTATGACAGGATGAGTTAGAAATAACATTAAAATTAGAAATACAAGGTCACATTTTCCAGTAAATATTACAGAGGAAAAAACAGGATTTAAAGTGTTACAAAAAAAGAGTTACCAGAGTTACCAAAAATAAATATGAAAACAAAAGTTACCAGAAACACCTAGCAAATGAGTTCATCGGATATGTCAATATTGCTAGTGTTGAAAACAGAAATAATATTTTGCTTCAATTTCTTCATTTAAAAATACTTTGTTATTAAGTTTACCTCTATTTAATTTTAACACAGCAGTAAACAAGATACTGAAGAGTTGTATCTTTCCTCTTTGCTGTGAGCAAAGTTTTGATTTGAGCAAATTTGTCATGAAGCTGTTGGGAAATTCAGAGCAAGCTCTCCAGCTGCCACAGCAGCACAAGCTAAACCTGCTGGGCTTGAGAAAAAGACAGCACATTTCAAATCTGTTAGGTCGCATTGAGAAAACTGTGGAAAGCAAGTCCAGTTAGTCTATGCAGACTAAACATTTTATCCTGTTTGATGAACTTCCATTTTCTGAGGGCAGAGGCATCCTGATCCTTGCTCTGGTTATTAAACCTTTAGTCCCACAAAAGAAAACAACTGTAATGCAAAGGAGAAGGCAAATCATGTACTACTTTCAAAAGCTACCTATAAAACAGTGTGTGTTAGCAACTCAGTAAGCCATTAAATAACTTTATTCCTGGGCTTGAATTCCTCAGGGTCCCATTTAAAAAAAAATTAGGAGCATTTTATATGCAGAAAACTCTAAAGTGCATCCTAAAGTAATGAGTCAAAAATTATATAAATTTAGAAGCAGTTGGTTGACTAAAACAACTTTGCATTTACAAATATATTGGCTGTTACCAAAAAATACTAGAGCGATTACAAAATTGTATGAATGCATTAATAAATCATAGCAATTATACAACATTTTACATCTTTACAGCACCATACATAAGTGTAGTATGCAAATATCTTTCATTATTAGAGTTTTATTGTTTAGCTAGATGCTTTTCCTCCCACTGCTGCGGCAAACCTCACAATTGGCTATTTCCTCAGACTCAGCCACCTTTTCTCAGGTGTCCCTCACATTAAGCCACTCTCTCATTTAACACTCAGTCTACAAACTCAGCACACCTGCTGCAATGGAATCTCACACAAAAATTCTCAGGATGTGAGTGGGAAAGCTTTTGCAGACCAGACCAGAATCTTTTGGTCAAACAGCATATACTTATACAGCAAAACAAAATAGATCCACAAAAATCTAGATCTATTTCCTGAAGTTCACAATGCACAAGGTCTAGTCAAACAGAACCATGGATCACATGATCTTATTTAATCAGTTTATTTTGAGATCTAGACATGTCTCTCAGACAACAACTTTAAAAGGCTTAAGTTTTTTCTTATTATAAAGCAAAAAGAGAACTTCAAAATCTCATAAATTATGAACCATTTTCAGGTTGTAAACTATTAAACTTTCTTTGGAATAAAGAAAAAAATCAAACTTGTTCTACTAATACCTAAATTAAGTTCCTTTTGCCTTCAAAATTTCTTCCAGACTAAAACTTTGTGCTCATGATATGCGGAGAGGAGCTTTTATACATCAAGTTTTCTGAAGTGTTCCATTAACATAAAATATTTTAAAAGGATGAGACGACATTTATTGACAATAAAGCAAAATTACGTTGTTTAGCCTTTGTTTACAATAGACAGTCTCTTGGGCTGATAAACACTACAAGTGACATTCACTCAAGTAATACAAGTTTCTGTGAAAGGAATTTTCCTAGGAGTCTCTACACAAGCAGTAATTTAGTAAACACATACTGCTTAGACACTTTTTGTTCCAAATTACTTTTGCAGGGTGGTCAGAGAATCATAGCTGCGTACAATCAATCATATTCTGGAAAGGATAAGCCTTGCCTTGTCTGTGTTCTTAATCTCTTTAACGCAACAGCACTTGTTTTGAAACTATTTTATGTGAAAAATCATTAGATCTTGGAAAAATAACAAGGATAAAAGAACCCTTGATTTAGACTACATGTGAGACATTTGGATTAGACCATTGCTCTATGTCAGCGAAGACAGTATAAACCTGGAGGAAAGCTCACTGAAGTTATAAACCAGACTTAAGACAGAATAGGGTCAGTGCACAGACCTCTGACAAAATGAATCTGGCTAAGAAAGTAGGAAAGCTCCTAAGGGATCAGCATAAATAAACCTGACTGAGTAGGCAGTTCTCTTCAGTACTTTTCTTTCCAATGCAAATTCCATTCTTGGCAACGAAATCTATGCAAGTCCAAATGAAATCATTTATGGACAGCTGTGGCATACTTCTTAACCTAGGCTCTAGAAGTTGACATAGAAATCCTGTTCAGTATATAGCATGACCAATATGAGATGAAACAGAAAACAGATTTTCATACGCAGTGAAAAAAACCATACATATCCTAAAAGTCTCACTGCAATTTAAATAGTTTCACTGTTCCCTCTAGACTTGTTATTGTGATCTTGGAAGTAGCTCTAAATTTGTCAATCATCTGACTTGGTATCAAAGAACTAAATATTTCATTCTACATCAGAAGTTCTTTATGTACAGCCTACACACGCCTATTCACATCTGAAATGTAAAAAACCCCTCCACAAACTGAAACATTAAGAGAGCCAAAATTATATATCACTCCCTTTTTCTTTATTCTTTTCCTCAAAAACTCTGGGAGGTCCTGAAATATAGACTAAAATTAGCCACAAGCTTGAATGTGATTCAAATTTCATCACAATTATGAATTCCTTCTATTACATGCAAGATTCCTATTATGTATAAGGGGATCACACAAAAAATATGAAAAAAGAGGATCCTATATCCCACTTTTGTAATTTTGAATTGCCCACATGTAAATCTAGATCACATTTTCACAAGAAGCTTTATCAAGACCAATTCTTTTTGATTCTGTGAAAAGTTGACTATAAGTTTGAAAACTTCTCAGCTATACAGAATTCCTCCAAAACCTTTACTGAGATTCCTCTGAAATACACTATAAACACCTCAGTTCTCTTGCCTTTTCTTGTTATATACATTTGATTGATCAGTTTGCCTATGATGTCTATGATGCCTATGCTACAAATCATCCTGGCATATAGTGATAACAGCAGAACTACTTTTGAGTAAATGTAAATATCATTGCACATCTACAACAGCACCAAAATTTTTTATAAATGGTGGTAGATGTTGCTCCCTAAAGCCAGTAAGATTTTATGGGTAATCTCCTTTGCTTTCCAATCCCTGCCCTGAAAGCAAACACTTGCATTACTCCCCTAATTTACCAGTTTGAAAATGAAGAAAACAAACCAATTCCTCACAGTTAGTAAAGGCTAATATAATAAAAACCATTATCCGTTTTTCTTACGCAAAATGCACTGAAGAAGCTTTGTACAATGAAGTGTCCAAGTTGGTTAGTTAACAATTTCCTGTCTTACTTCTAGCTATGAGGTAACTACTTAGTGCAATTTAAGTGAACTTACTCTGCCCATCTGCTGCTGCATCAGTCTTCCAGTTAAATTACATTAGGTGCTAGGATAAGGAGGGCTTAGTCATCCTAGAGAGACCGAGACTGACAGAATAATGATAAAAGCCTGGAAAAGGTTAAATGCAATCAACAGGGTAGAGTAGGGTGAAAAAAAAGACTGGAAAATAAAGAATGTAGAAAACTAAACAAGCACTAGAGGACTGAAAGAGACATGGCACTACTTACATCACCAGTTAGCCTGTAAGAAAGCAAATCTATGCTTCTGTGAAATATTTTTCCCTAAAGAATTCTTGGTTTCTGAACTGGGACCCATCTAATGCATTTCTGATACATTTCACGCAGTATCTGTTCCAGGTGCCAGCTGCCCAGAGCTTAATATTTTAACAATTCCCAAATATAATCTTAGGTGCAGACACAGTTGAAGGTGGAAGAAATCGTCAGATCATAAAAGTACAGAACCTGCATCTCTAAGGTGATGTGACCTGCTTTGTTAAATACCAGAATATGCTTTTACTGCTTACAGAGGTCAACAGATGCTTTCAGCTTGCACCATGCTTTAGTTTTAGGCATACTAGAACTTGTATACTGATCTTTGAGGTTTGCTTAGATAAATAATGTTGGTGACACACTGAATAAAAACCTACATAATTAAAGACAAATATGGTAGGAACTTGTGAATCTGAGTTGATGTGGCTCAGGCTGGATTTCTCTGATTTCAGAATGAATGCCATAAACTAAATGAATAATTTACATCTGCACTATTCACCAGAGACATCAAATCCTATTAATAACCCTTGTTAAGTAAAAAAAAAGCCTCCATGTCAATTATTTTATTGTGTTGAAAAGCAAGTTCAATAAAAGTGTTATTGAACCCATGAGTATTCATGCACCTGTGCAACAGACCTCAGCAGCAATTTTGGTACCTATTCCAAAACTCAATGATTTATGTGGCAGCTTTGGCTGAGAAAAAAAAGCATATATAAAAAATATTAAAACGTCATTACAAAATAATGGAAATTTTTTTCTGTTTACAGTTTTAATATGCTTATCTTGTTAATATTATCTTAATAACTCATAACCTACATACTATTCTTGATTTGTACAATAGCTTTCTCTTAAGCTTGGGCACAAGTAAAATAGATATTTTACCTGACAAACACTGTGGTGAGCTATCGTACTGACGTTGGCCCCAATCTAGAGCTTTTCCTTGATCCTCCTGACTCCTGCTCCTTTTCCATTTAACTTTGAACAAAGTCTAGTTCTGCATCTCAGGTGTCAGTAACAACTAAAGGCTGCAAGATAGAAAAAAGGCAACTTCTTAACTGCCTCTGCAACTCCTCCGAGTGCAAAGTTAACCAAGCTTGTTAAAAACACTTTTTAACCATGCAGCAGAGTGAAGGAAGAGCTTGGGTGAAACGAACGGTTTGACTTTGTGCTAGAACAGAAAAATATCAACACATAATGAGAAGTGAGAAGCAGGCAAATGAAGAGCAGGCTTAGTGTCTCAGTGGAAACTCACAGGACCATGTGGGCACTGTGTCAGCAGTCCCACACAAAGCCACCAATAAAAGTTCTCTAAGCCAAATTGTTTGACTTTCTACTAAGTAAGGAAGAGACACTCAAATGATCAGTAATATTTAATAACGTGAAAAAATGATTTTCAGAAATCAATACTGAGAGTCTTTCTTAGACTGAATTTCTGATTATTTTGATGTTATTTCACCATCTCCTCTGACCTACAAGGCTTTAGATCATAAAAAAGTGCAAAATATCCCAAAATACAAACAATGTTGAAAAGTGAGTGACACTGGCTGATGTTCAGATGGGAATTGTATTGAACATGAAGACATTGGTAGAATCGTGCAGCGCTGTCATCACTATTGTTTTGCTGAAAGAAAAGTCAAAAGCAGAAGATTTCTGACAGAAGATTCCATATAGTCAACAGAAACCTAAACAGCAATAGGTAAATAAATAGCTCATTCAGCCCAAAAATCATTTAAAAGATCATTTAATGTTTTTTATATCAATACAATAGAAAAAGAGAGGTATGAGAAAATGCAAAAGTGTCAATAGACTTTATTATGAAATTAAAACCTTACCTACTGCTCTTTCAACTATTTTTTTTTCCCATAACACATTCGTATATGAAAAAAATTGTCTTAAAAAGCATATCCACAGAAACAATATGGGTAGACTAGCACTTATGATTGCACTAAAGCAGCATAGGAAATTGCCACTTGTAAAACACAGCAGAGGTTCGTAACTGTACAGGCTGAGCTTGTGTAAAGGGTGAGCTGCAGAGCACTCAGTCAATGAACATTCAAAAAAAATATGCATATATTCAGTTACAGTAACTCAGCTGACAGGTGGTAACTGGTTAAGCTCTGCAATTTAATTGTGTTTGTTTGTGTCTGTATAATGCAGATATTCAATTCTACATTTGAGACTAATTAGATTAAAACTAGAGAAAATTTGAAACACATCTTTAATCTCTTCTGTTGTTGGGAGAAATTATAAAAGCACACATGCAAACTGCTGCTCTACGAGCTCTTGCTATTACATCGTCCACAGAACAGTAAGGTAGAAAACATACATGATACTGATAAGAAAACCACTTGAGATTTAACTCTTTGCATAGTAAAGAATGTTTTCTATTGCTACATTTCACTGAAAATAGTGGCCTTTTTTTCTGTCACAAGAAATAAAAATCTGGGAAGTACAGAAAAACATGCAGAGGATAAAATGAGTAATTTGTAACCCTCCACAAGGTATGTCTAGAGTAAGCTTAAATTTTTATTGTAAAATTTTTAAAACTACATTAATGCTTTTAAATGGCAAATGATGCAAAGGTGAACAACCAACAATGTGCTTCTCAGGTGAAATGAGTCAGTGAAGGTATTTTTCTAATGGAAAGAAAATTATTTTTATTTTTTATATCCTTCTTGGAGCAATAAGGTTACTTAAATAAACCTGAATAGAGAACACTTTTTTTTAATTCTTTATTCCCTTTTGAACTTTAATTTGTTATATTTTGGCTTGAAGTAGCTAAAAAGGAATGAGTTTAACATATGACTTTTCATGCGAATTACCTTTTCTGTGAAAATGGCAGTAGTAAATATCTAGGTTAGTAAAGACTTTCTAGGACTCCACTTTCCAGTAAAAAAGCAGTTGGAATTTTAAAGGAAACTTCTGAAAATAGTTTTTTCTCTATAAAGAGCTACGGAAATCACAAGTTCTCTATATTATACATATGTAATATATGCATATTTTATATAGAAACAGATCATATATATATATATATATATATGTTGTTCCTCCTTCTCTTGCATTTACATTTTTGACAGAAGATGAGCTACCCTTTTCTACTTTCATATTTTCTTTTTGCTTTTAAATAAAACACTTCCAAACAGCATAGTTACATCCATTACTGATTATTTTCCTCTCAATGAGACAGGAAATCACTAGAACTTATATCTGGAAACACGAGACAAAATGAAAGCTTCATTATGAACAAACGGGGAATTCACATTTAGCCACCCATCTGGAAAGATTATCAATGCAATTAATAATGAGAAATAGAGTTTGAAATAAGGTTAGTTTATTTTTAAGTCAATTTCTGTTAAGAAATGGGAAGCCTATTATGAGTATACTGACTTCAGAGTGTTGTGTTTTTAGCTTTTTAATATCTTTTCATGCTCCTGAACTTTCATAGCCCAGCATAGGCCAACATCAAATTGCGGCATTCTGATTTTTTCTGCAGTCTGTCCCTTCAGGCAGTAATCTGCTGAGATATCGTGACAGAGGAATTGCCATCATTCTTTCAGCAGAGATTTTGACTCACTACATGAGTGACACTGACAAAGTGACAGGATAACATTGGGTAGGAACAGTAGTTTTAGAAGTATTTGCAGGTACATTAGTACCTGATTCACTGCCATTTTTGTGAAAACATTGCTATTTATTCCCAGAACCCTGAGTTTGATTTTATTCTCCTTTATGCTGTCAAATAAACACTTCACCTTTTCTCTATTTTTTAACCCTTCTGTTAAGGAAGGAATTCCTTCAGAGGAATTTAAGAATATTTTTTTAAATTTATTTTTTAAAAAAGAAAATACAGAGTAGCACTGGAAGGTATTTCTTAAGCTCTAGCTGACTAGTTCAAATTGCTACTAGTGACTAAGATTTGAGCTTAGAAGCCTGGGTCCAAATTGGAGAAACTGAATTGTTGCCGAGATTCATCATCTACAAAGATATGAAAAGGTCTGACTTTCTAGATTATAAACCTGTAAGGCAAATACATATATACACACATGTATATATAATTAAAAATTGTGAGTGAGAGCTAACAAACTTTTGGCAACCTCTTAAAAATATTGAAAAATTGACACATGCATATGCATAAATTATAGCCTGTTTTTCTCCTGCAGTCATACACACAGAGGGCAAATTTTGCCTTTTTTTTTTTTCCATTTTCCTTGGGGGATTTTTCATTGAATTTAAGATGGGTAACTTAGGAAAAAAACCCAGATAGTTGGTGGTTACTATCCAGATAGGAGGGGACAGATAGAGAGCCTTGTGCTATTTTTTTCCCTTTTTACAGGTTCAATCTATCAGTCAGCATGGGAATCCACACACTAAGGTTAATGCTTCATTGGGAATAAAGCATCAATTACTGTCTGAGATAAACTGTGCAAACTGTTAGCATAAACTATAGGAACAGTTCTGCTTGAAGGAGTCCTGTTAAAGTTCAAGGGAATGAATATTTTCCAGCAGGTCCTGCAAGGCTGATAGACCATATCCACTCTAGGAGGTAGCGAAACTGCCCATATCCTTGCTGTCATGGTCAATGGAAATGCCTTTCATAAGCACTGGGCATCCATGGGTAAGTCTCCTCATGATTTCCTCATTCTTTTTATCAAGTGAAACCACTGAGAAGTGGCTTTAATGACTTTGCCTTTTCTTTTCTTTTTTTTTTTTTTTCCCTGAGTTCTGGGAAAATTCTGTCCATAATACTCATTTAACTGAAAGCAATAAAAAGGGAGGGTTTTTTTCTTTTCATCAAGTATCACAGATTGAAATAATCTCATTTATTTAAAAATTTTACCATTTAGCCAAGTTATTTTGCCCACACAAAGTGCAGATTTTTCCCTTGCTGAATGAAAACATTGCAAATTTTTTCTGTTTTTCTGAAAAGTTTGGCAAAGTTATGCCTGAATTGCCAAAACCAACAAAATGATACAAATTATAACTCAGTCTACCTGATCCCAACCTAAAATTCTTTACTATGTCTCTAAAGAGAGAAAATTAATAAGACTTAGTGGGTTTTATTTCTCCTATTGTACTTTCTCATCTTTTTCACTAAGTCAGAGATGAAAGCAGATGACAGAAATAAAGCAAGAAGTTCTTAATCTCTCTTTCATATTTCTCTTATTGTCAAGTTTGAGAGTTTATTATTTTCATATTTTCATGCAACCTCCTTCTTCACTTATGTGCCTCTCATGCAAGAGAGCACATTCAAACCTCAAGCTCTCAAACAGGCCCCAAGAGCAGGCTTGTGTATGAGTCTCATTGTCATTCCTTTCTTGCAGTAGACAAAAGCCTTTTGATTTTTCTGATCATTCTTTTTAGTAGGACTTGCATAACCATTGCGTTTTTGTTTCACTAACTCTCAGCTGGCACCACAAGCATCCATCTTTTTCCTAGCCAGTTCAAAAGCTGTATTGAAATGCTCATCATCCTCTCCAAATTAACCTATTCAAGTCTAATTGGTTGATTCTTTTGTTTCTAAGCTTTCATCTACAGGGAGATTTCACCTTTGGGAATTTAGGTTAGCTGGATGAGCCAAGCGTGCTTCCTCGTTACTTTATGTTTCTGCTTCTGATTTTAAAACGACAGAAATTAGAGATTCCTCCCTTAAGCCACAAATTACATCTTGACACTAGCAATCCTTTGAGCTGCATACTACTATGTAACTAAAACCTGGTTAACAGATTTTTTTTAAATTATGATTCTGGACTGGGACCTTCAGTTGTTAATGTCTCGTCTAGAGTGAAATCCTTTACGAATTCGAAACCTTACCAAAAAATTACTTTAACATCTTTCTCAGAACTACAGATTCATATATAATGTTGTTATAAGATATTAACCATAGTATTAAGAACTTTAGAAATGGACCCTTTCCAATTTCTCGTTTTTTACCCCATTTTCAGTCATGGGACTCCAAAGCTATTTGAAGATAGATCTCATATCTTACTATACCCCACACTGCTATTTAGAATTAAAAAATAAAACAAACAAACAAACAAAACCCACCAAACCCCCACTAAACCCCCAAACTACTGTATTAGCAGAAATCTAGATATATTTCTCTTATTTCATAGAAATTTATGCCCAAATGCACATAGAGAGGGAAACCTTGTGTGGTTTCCCAGCACAAGAAGTAAGTTTTGAACAGGATAAAATATAACCACCACATTAAATTCTTCAAGATACCATCATGACTTATAGACAGAAGTCATAAAATATCAACAGTAATTTTTCTCATTGTAATACCACCTATAGCACACAAAAGTTATATTAGTTCTCCAGTGTAGGCACAGGAGTACTAGTACCTTATACTCAGAACCCCCATTCCATGGCAGTGCTGGGAACCTGATGACACGAAGCTAAGGATTTATTCTCACACATGCAATTGTAATCACGTTGTGCGCAAACTAAGGTACAAGAAGGACTGATGTAGTTCCAAAGGAGGAGATTTGTGCTTCCACCTATTTTCACAAACCAAAATGTACTAAATTTTTACAGTAATTCTAATTGGTTTTTTAGAAGCTAATTTAATCAGAACTTTGTTTTCTTTCATTTTTCTTTACAGTTCCAGTTCACAAACTGCATTGCCACTTTGTATTCCTGCAGTAACCCGTGAAGACTATAACAGAAAGGGCAAAAAAGGAGCTAAGAGGGATTAGCCTTAACCCTAATTGAATCAATGACTCGTTCAATGAAACTCCACCAAGACACATCCAGCTCAGCTGGAAGAAAGGGCTCGCCTGGGGAATTCCTCACTACAGAAAAAGGTTTACAGAAATAAATAGTGAACTAGAGAATTTTTTTTTTTTTTAAGATGAGAAGCCTGAAACTATTTTAAAACTAAACCAGGATTCATTTATGTATTTCAATATCCTGTTGCTGTACAACGTTAGCTGCAGATTCTCTTTGCCCTTCCTGCATTCCTCATCGTTATCCTTATATTTCTTGCATTGATCAATGTAAGGCACGACAACGATCAAGATGCTTGAAGAAGAGACTTTGTGGAAATATGGGGAGAATCTACATTCTGTAGATTCTTTCCAGTCAAGAATCTAGATTCACATGTCTTTGGCTGGAGGGAGAGGCAAAACCCTGTCACCCAAATGCCTAGTCTTGTAAAAATGAATGGCACTTTGTCACTGACAAAGTTGTGAGACCACAACTTCAATCAGTTTCTCTCTCATCCTTTGATTTCATTCCTGATATTAAGAAGGCAGAGTAATTTTGTTATAAATTTTCCTCTATGTTGTCAGAACAACATACAGTGTTTGTTGTATATGAGCATAGCCCTAACAAGGATGAATCACTTCATTCAACAGAGTTCAAGTGTTTTACATAACCTTTGTTTTCAGAACAGTTAAAAGCATGGTAGTTGTATACTTATGTATACATAGGCATACATTTGACTTTCTTTACACTATGATTTTTATCCTTTAGAAATGTGTTCACTGTCTTTTCCATTCACTGATAGCCATATTACAGTGGTATTTTGCCTGCTCATGATGCAATATGCCAGTGCCGCAAGCTTGTAATTAAAATTATGAGCATTGAAAGTTGATAACATCCCATAAAACTAGAAGTCCCTTCTATATAGCA
>JAOXNG010000064.1:24764961-24775081 GCA_028566535.1 Scolopax minor
CTCCCCACCCCCCCCACCTCCTCCCCACCTTTTCCTCTCCTTTTCTTCCTCTTCTCTCTACCCTTCTTGAGCCCTGGGGGAGAAGCAAGCAAGAAGCTACTTGGTCCTAGTTGCCAGCTGGGGTTACACCACAACAGATGACAAAGATAGAACCAGACTAAACTATGTCCAGTGAAAAGACAAGAATCAATGGTCACAGCTGAAGTATGTGAAATTCCATCTGGTCATAAAACAAAACCCCCTTTTTAATTGCAAGGGTGGTAAGATAGACTAGATTTCTAGTCGCCATCCTTTAAGTTACTCAAAGCCTGACTGGACACAGAACCAATCAACTTGCTTTAGTGGACCTTCTTTGAGGGGGTCAGGATTGAATTAGATAACCTCCAGAAGACCCTTCCAACCATAACATTTCTATGATCAATCCAATTGATTTTCTTCTGGTTGATTTAACAGATGGCCAACATTCAATGATTAGAGCATATGTGCAATTATGAGCCCATGGAATATACTCCCCAGTCCTAGTGTTTCCACTATAGTTATTAATTATATAATTACTTATACTGTACAAACTTAGTGATTCCCATAGCGATTTACTAAGAACTTTCTTCACTTAATTTTCTTCTTACTCTCAGTAATGATTAACACTGAGCAAAGAACAGAAGATAAATGGCTTTATTAATTCATACTGAGCTCTTTATAATGACAACAGCTGAGGAAACTTGACAAAATGTCAACTTATAGACACAGGCTGCCTACAGGTATCTCATTCCTCCAGACACCGTATGATGTCACTTGCAATTGTACCTTGTTAACAACACACCTTACTCTTGGCCTCATTTCTCTCAACATAGATGTTAGAAGTAGATTTGTTTTAATGTATGTATTATTCTTAATTTGTCAATTCCCAGCACCAATGATCATAACATGATCACCCGAAGGGGCCCTAACAGCAAGATAGACTAGGTTGACTTCAGGTGCACAAAAGTTGTTAGAAAAGCAAGCCTAATTGTAACCTGACCCATCAACATCAATAGATGCGTAGCCATAGTGAACATGTCCAAGCACTGAATGTCACTGGAAGCTCTTAACTGGAAGTTAATTCATGAGCTTCAAAAAGCTAGAGCCAATGGAAGGGCCACAACCAATCTTCAATTACAGGAAAAAGGCCCAAGATGAATAAATAGCTTTTTTTTTTTTTTTTATTTCATGCAACTATTGAGAATGTGCATTATATTACTGCTCTTTACAGTATATTTTAATGAGTGTTTTGATTTCTTCTCACTCACCCAGGGCTGCAGAAAGAAAACCAGAAATTCAGCAACAGATCCAGCATACTTTCACTAACGCAGTTAATATGCATGTTTCTGCTGTATAATCACTGAAGTCTGTAATCGCCTAGATCAGCAATGAAGCATGCTGGTTTGCCTCCAGAGTTAGGCAAGACAGCTTCCTCCATAGGTTAGATGCTTTAGGGTGTATTCTCCAATTTTCCTGCATAAGAGAGAAAAACTATTCTATACTTTGCAAGTAAAATGCCAATTGCTAGATGGAAGCTTTTGTCAGCCATTGAGAAATACTAGTAACTCACAAGTGAAGAAGAACACTTGAGTTTTTAAATCTTTCCTGAAAAATGTTATTGCACTATTCACAAAGAGTTGAAAGCCATTCCACTTCCCACCCAATAAATGAAAAAGACCTTTCCCCTCCAAAATTTAAAGACAACTCCAATAATATTTAAATTCCCTGATACTTTTTCTGTCTTGAAATATATAAAGTTCAATGAAAGCATACAAGAACTTTCAGAAGGGAAGATTCAGTGCTAAAGAGAGAAAATGCTGACTTCAAATGTGAGCTTTGCCAATAGACCCAGGACTTCATTTAGTTCATTTTCACAAATATTAAATTTTTAGTCACAAGATTCAAGACCATATTCTTTAACAAATACATAAAGCACATTTTACAAAGGGGAAACCATTAAGTAGTGAAGAGATTTGAATCAGATATGTTAATATTTTTTAAATACATGGAATGAAGGAAGAGTCAGTCAATCAGCATTGATGGACTGAGAGTTATCTACATTTCAAATGAAACCATAGGAAAACTCTCTGGAAAAAAAACCACTGAAATTCTTTTTCCCCAGAGGCACAACAAGCAGTTCAACACCTGTATCTAACTTTTCTATTAGCAAACTGATTCTGAAAAATCCACAGCAGGGACTGCACAACTACACATCCAATCACTAACAGAATTGAAGGTGGGTGCAAAGCTAACTCAGTTCACACTACACTTGCTTTAATTCACTTCAGCAGGTGGTAGATGGGTTGGTTGGCAAAATAAAGGATTATGAAAGTTGTATTATACCTTATGGAAGACACAGCTGTGATGGAGCACAGCAAGTTACAGAAATGCCAATACACATCAACAGCAGCTCACTAGTGCTCTTCCTTCCACATGAGAAAGGAATGAAAATCAAGGCTCAGTGTTTATCAAAAAAAGGTGATAAAATATATGCATCTCCTTTTGCTAGTAGCTGTTCCTGAAGTCATAACTAAGATGCAATGTAAAGAAATTTCACCTGTCATAATAATTATTATTCAAGACTTTTTGATTTAAAGATTCTAGATTAATGAACTTAGCATCTCTAGATATTACTAATGTACTTCAGAACCACTGAAAACAGAAAGCTTACATACAATAAGCAGTCATGTACTGGACAACCTGTTTTACTAGTTTTCGGAGCACCCCAGCGAGACCTGAATATTTAAACAACTTGTAAATAAATCCACACAACGATTTTCAATCTGACACGTTTTAAGCTACTCACCTATTAAATCTTCCCTTTACTGTAGTATTCCAAACCTAAAGAGAATGGGATATTTTTTTTTCCAAATGTTTGCTTACAGTTCTTTGAAAACGGGAAGTAAAACAGCATTCTGAAACATAATATATGCAGCTTCCTTTTTTCCAGTCATGACCATCTAAATTTTAAGTACTAATTATATATTCAGGCAATTTTTTCTAACATTGAATGTTACAAGGTGAACACTGTCATGCAGTTTTTTGTATAGCTTATTTTAAAATATTAATTATTTCTCATTTAGGCAAAGCATTTGGACAGATAATGCAGCATATTTTTAAGGAGGCATTTCTAGAACTGGCTCCATCTTCAGTGAAAATCATAAGATCAGGTGTTGTTTGACAATGCAATTAAATGGAGAAGCCAGTACCTCATCGCAGAGCCTGATGCTACCAATAGTATCAACTATATACTCCTTGGTACAGTATTTCACAAAGAAAGGGGCACTAGAACAATGTTAACTAGACCAATGCTATATTCATAGGCTAAATCATAGTGCTAAACACAGAATGAAAAGACATCTTTCATCTTAATATTTTACCAGGTTACAAGAACAGCAACTCAGTCAATAGCGATACACGGAAGTTATAAATTCTGGAATTAGTTTCTTCTTCCTGGCTAAAAACTTTCCAGTTCTGAAAAAGAAAATACTATACTCCTATCAAATGGGACCCTACTTTATGCAATCAAGAACTTAAGACAATCAGATCTAGACAAACAAGATATGACAAGAATCATGAGTTAAAGATGCAAAATCTCCAACGACTACTCAAACATTCTTCCAATTTGTCCAATCCTATCCATTTTCAAAAGCCATTTTATATGATTTTGCAGTCAATGGTATTTGTCCAAGGTATCCCTAGACAAAGCTATGCTGTATAGTATTCCTTCTACGCTTCATCTTCCCAGGCCCCCAAAAAGGCATCACACATTTATACTATTCTCCTGAGTCCCCTCACATTGTCTTCACCAACATAAAACAAATTTAAATAAAGCAACATCAAAATCTTTGCTTAGTCCACAGAATTAATAGGAACTCTTTACATTCATTTGGATGTTTTTTCATTATACCTACTGTTGGGGACAATCTTTGTCATATAGATTTATGGGCACATTAGTTATAATCACTCTATTTTGTATTTTATCTCTGCAGGAACAGTATTATAAGCTGTTCCAATCATCTGGGTGCATTAAAAGTGTTGCGCCTTCACCACATCTTATATGCCTATGAATAATTTTTCAGAAGATAACCACAGGCTCCTTTTTTTCGGATATTAACATTTAATGTATATTTGGACTCATGACCTGCATGTTTGTTTTAAAATGAGATTATGACATTAATACTTGTGACAAACTCGGCATTGATGTCAGTGGGGACTTGCTTAAACATGACTGACAACATTATGTCAGTTACAGCTTTACCTACATTTCCTTTTTGTGCAAGGCATTCACTGGAAGGCTTCAAATAATTGCTGCTTGCTCACTCTTGCTCTGAAGAACATACCGTCTAAATCTGAAAGCAAAATACTACTTGTACAAGCATCACCCTCTCTGGGATAGGTATCAGTAATAGTATCCTAAAAAGGTTGGTCTTATTTCAGTCAAAATGAACCTGGAGCAAAGACCTGCTGTTTAATAGAGTTTAAACTAGCTTTTGCCTGAAGTGAATAATTACATGAGGTGTTCAAGACTAAAGATCTGAGTTAGTGATCTTGTACAGAGGACCAGGTGTTAAAACAGGAGCCAGTCCCATTTTTCCACTAACACAGCTGTTGGTAGAGTACACGCACCCACCAGGCAAGCAGATTTAGCCTACAAAATGGGTATGTAGACAAGTAAAATACTATGATAAATATATGCAGCAGCACACAACTCTAGAGGAGCAAAAGCAGTCAATATATTCAAGATGACAAAACATTTATATATTGAGATGTTTTAATAGTATTAAACATTTGCAAATTGAAGCACATAGGACGGAATTGTCAAACTGACTGATAAAACATTTTGGTCCTTTCAGAGGGAGGAAGTCTGGCTGTAGAGTTGTAAATGTTTAAGTCTAAATATATTTAAATCCAAATACATTTTGCAAATACTGAATGCAATCACATGAAGACGGTTTTTGCTGAAAATCATCTGTAAAATACTAGATAAAATATGGATTGTATATTTATATATAATATAAAATTGGCAAAGGTTGATCGAGTCAGGCATAAGTAGTCCCATAACAGAATTTTTGACATACTAGCTTTTTTCCTCTGAAGTAGTACTACAGCAATAGCTACGTACAATATTTCAGCTAAAGAAGTGAAACTTAAAAGTAAATTCAGCCAATGCATTTTGGCTAATATAATCTTCCAAAGATTTAACAAACATTGTCTATTCCATTTTTAAATATTAAAGCATTTAACTTCATTAGGGAAAAGTTACAACTGTTTGCAAACAGACAGTAATTATGGACCGGCCAAACCAAACTGACCTGAATAGAAATGAAGCATTCATCCATTCTAATTCTAATTTTGCTAGACAAGTACAACATATCACAAAACACAACATCAGTAAACCTATGATGACAGAAAGATAGCTTCAGACATTAGGGCAATTTAAAACAGTTCCATTAGAATTTGAACTGCAAATCTGAGCCAGCATACATGAGAATTAGGATATGGGTGATGTGCATCATTATTCATTTCCTTTTTTTCATATATGTTCATGCCTATTAAAAGGACTATTTGGTGAAATTTCTGTACTGGAACAATAAAATAGCAATAATGTAACAGTCATTCTGACTAGTTACATTTATAAAACCCAAGTTTTCCAGGAAGTTACTTGCAAAATTTAAAAGCTATCAGGGGAAGGCAATGGATAAATATTCATTCTCATAAGGAATGGATTTAATGCTTATTTACTTTTATTTTGAAGACATCTTTAGTATTAAATCAGTCATAATTATATTTAATTAAATAAACTTGTTTCTCAGAAATACCTTTTCAGTCTATTAGCAGAAGCTGCTGTCCTGATTAATATTGCATGAAATTTTCCATTATCAGTTCAAGCTGACTGAAAAAATACGTGTCTTTAACTCTGTTTTCAAGCTCAGTACACTCCCCTTTTCTTCCTATAATCACCTTTGCTGTAATCAGAAGATTTCACTGTTTGTATTTGTATTTTACAGAAGCAGACCAATGTTTATAAACAGAAAGCTACTCGCTAATTCTTTCATTGTTGCATAGCTCTGAGCAACTGAATGCCACAGTATAGTCAGGACCTCTCCAGGCCTGCCTAACCTCTCCACCTTCCATCATTGCTATGCATCCACCTACACAAAGATGCTCGCTCAGGCTCGACCCCTGTGCATGGAAGAGGCCCCCTATCAGCCCTGATGGGTAACAGGACTGACTTTTGCAGCATCACTATAACCTTTGTGTGCACTTTTGTCCTGCTTTGTCTTTTTTGTCAATACTCAATACACTGATACCCTTCTCTTTCTACAGTTTTATTAAATTTCCTAGATAGGTTGCATTGATGAATGATTTCTGTATTTATTTGGAAACTAACTTAATCACTCTGAGTTCAGCTCAAGTTGCAATATACATCTTCAAAAACATTCTATACTTTGCAGAAAGACATGAAGTGTCTCATAGTAGTAAGGTTTAAGTCATTTGGATTATCCAAAAGGTGAACTGTGTTTAAGAAAATCGCATGTGAAAGTACCACTATTTGCACTGCTGATACAAAAGCTGATACAGAATAATCTACAGCAGTTACATGAGTAAGAATTTACATTAATTCATCTTAACTCGTATCACTTAATTTGAAAGTCCTAACTTTCTTTTTGCACTGTTCCCAGAAATGCCAGAGAATGCAATCAGCCTTGCGGCAGTAGTGACAAAATTAGTATCTTCCTTAAACAAAATGTATCTCTTAATAGCTTTTATTTTGCAATGATAAAAAAAAAAAAAAGACTATTTCTCACTCTTATTACATCCAGCTTACCAGTGTCCTGAAATGCCATTTCTGCAGTGAAAAAACATCTGTACAGGTAAGAAAAATCTAGCAACACACCTATGCTGTTTGTTGCTATCCATGTTTTCTTCTTTGACCATGTAAATTGTGATGCTGGTGCTTTCATTTAGTTTGCTTTAGCCTGTTTCTAAACATGCTAATTTGAGGTCAGTCAGGCCACCTCCATTTCCAGATCACAAAGTGGTAAGGTTAGATGTGGTAAACTCACCGAAGGAACATTGCTCCCTTGAATTTGGAAGCACTGAATGCACACACCCTTACAGTCTTCATATAACAATATTCCAGCCATTTTACATACAGCAAATATAATAACCGGTCAGGCATTCTGATATTTTTTGAAAATTAGGCCAAGGTCCTTCTACTAAAAATCTGTCCATTTTCTACTGTTTCTCATGGCTGAAGTTTTGAACTTGTCAAGCAGCTGCAGGATTTCTGACAGTGACTGTTGGAAGTGCTCAGCCACCTCTGAATAAGATTATGTACCTATTACTTTTCTATGGTTTTGTTACTGTAGAGTGTTTTTGTGTCTTTCATCTTTGCACAGCTCATCTTTATATTTTAATGATGCATTTAATGTATTTCTCATGATTTAAGGTTCATCATAGTTATCTATTCCCATATTGTCTTCAAACTTCATTTGATATGGGTTCTTCATTATTGGTTTTTCTACATTCATACAAACTACTCTTACAGAAAATACTATAGACCTATAAATAGCAGCAGTTCAACTAGAGATAATTCCACACAGCCTTGTCCAACCAAATGAAAATCCTAGTCAGTTCTCTGCTAGAAACTGCTAGAAACTTGCCCTCTGAAAGCTCAGGTCCCAGAACTGTCTCCCTCTGCAGCTGGAGAACAAGTAAGAACTCCCTGAAGTGGGAGCTGCACCAACTCTGCCACTCCAAATAACTTAAGCTCTGTTGTTACTGTACTTCCCAGACAAAGAAAATTCACTAAATTCCTTTCACATTTTCCAGGGAGTTTTGAGAGGTTGTTTTCTGTAATTAAAGATTTGAGAACTGGGGCAATTCTGATGTCATTAGACAGACAGGAAAGGGCAGGAACAACAACAGCAACAGGTAAACCTTCTTCAAAACCATAGCACTTCATTGCAGGATCTGTCGAGAAGCTAAGCTGCTGCCCTGGAACTGTTGAAGATATTTATGCATAGCTCTTCTTTTCTTCCCTCAGTAAAAATGCAGTAACTAATACTATTTCAAATTAGTACAAAGCAACAAGTTACACAAATGCTAAAAGAGTATTAATACCTTTGAGTACTCAAAGTTTTACAAAGTTGTTGCACTTCAGCCATTATGAAGTGAGGTAGAAAAATCAATAACCTTCTTATTAAGAGATAAAAAGAAGCAGCATTATAAAATGGCATAAGCATCTTGACAGGTTGGGGAATCATACAGATGAAGACCAGAAAGGATTTATAGTGACATGAAACCAGCCACTTAAAATAGGGACATTCCAGTTGCATCATGTCCTGAAAACTTCAAATTGTGTGTGAGAAGTGAGAAAATAACAGAATTTTCAGAGTTTAAAACCATTTTTTCCACATGAAGTGAAACTAACCTATGAAAAAAATTAAGTCATGGTTGAAATAGGTATTTTGTAAAGCAAGATTACAACTGTTTTTTATTTAATAACCTAAAAATATACAAAATTAAGAAACAAGTTTAATGCAGCTGAATACACCTGAAATAACATTTTTATTAACATTTTAGCAATAGATGTTGCAGGATAAAATAATTAAGACAGACCGAGTTACTTTGCCAAGACTCTGTACTTGCAACAAGTCTTTGTTATTAAGATCTACAACATGACATTGCTGGTTTATAAACGATGCAAACATTTCTTCTTTGAAGAACCTTCCAAAACAGGCTTTCAGTCAGGATGAAGATGCCAACTTCAGAAAAATTTTGTGGTATAATTAAAAGTTCAGAATGTTCACAAAGTTACACGCAGGCTATATATCATAAAAACATTACTATCACATCATACAACTTTTTTCCAGACCTATTTAGGCCAATTTGAGAGTTGCTATGCTAGCAACAAGACACAGAAGAGCTGCAATAGAGGAGTTGTTTCATAAGAATAACTGGGGAGATGTCAGGCAGTATTAACAAAAAGTCAATAAACTGTTTCTCAGTATAGCAGTTAATCAGCAATCCAATTATATGGGTACCAATCAGCAAACCACATAGCTATCCTATAAACAATAATTACTCATTAACTTAACCTTCTCAGTTACTTAAAACAACAAAAGTGTAAAATGCTTTGAAGCAGTGTGATATACTTTGTTTTACAAAATGTTCCTTAATATGTTTTTCAGTTTTTTAATAAAACAGAATGCTTATTGAAGCCAGCAAGGAGAAATTTATAGTTACCCAGATGCCTGTCCTAACACTATAGAAGAAATACTTATGATGTAGGTTTCCTTTGCCCATAACTTAAGAAAAAACTCTAGGTTTTATCTTATTCTATTTATGCATTTGCAGAAATACCTAGCTCCACACTTATTTGAAATAGAAAAGCAAAGTAACTGATAAGAATTAGATTCACTTCAAATTCTTGACACTTCATTGTCTAAGAAGATGTAATGAATTCATTATATCATTAAAATTCATAGAATAATCAGTATTACAGTGATAAAGCAGCAGTTCACATATAAATCAGCCAAATCATCCAGTGTTTTTAGAATTCATTTGATAATAAAAGTGAAATTTATAAAATATCAATTGTCCTACGACTCTGAACAGAAGGCTACATGAGAGAACATAATCCAAAGAGATTAAACTAACAGCTATAATACTATATAACACAAGCTATGCAAATTTATTAAGTTTGAAGTTGTTGCAGGAAAAAAGATACCTAGGAAATGGCCTGGAATTTGAGGAGGAAGGACAAAATTAGGAACAGGAGAGAAAAAAAAATACACGAAATGTCTGTCACTCAAAATTTTAAATACTTCCTCCCTGATACTATTTTTGGAAGATTAGAGGATTAATAACACATCAAAGCGTGCAATTATGCATTCTACATCTAGACAAAGTGCCTGATCTTAACAGCACTTGTGCTGATTAACTTATATGTGTAATTGAAACTGAGTATCAGTATTCCTCAGTCAGAGTCAATAAAACAGGTAAGAAAAACTGCAGGCAATGGAGTTAATTAATCTTAGAATCAGATCTTATCGTAGGCAATCCGAACTGAATAACTTCTTGGTTCTATTTT
>JAOXNG010000064.1:24776899-24795848 GCA_028566535.1 Scolopax minor
GGTTATAAGGGTGGGCGGGAGGAAAGTCATGATAAAAAAAGGTAATTGAAAAGGCATAAAAGTCAGAGCATTAAAAATTTGTCTGATAACTCATTAAAATACAAAGTATGTTTTCTACCCCACGTAAGCCTATGTAAAAGCAGTTGGCTTTAAAAATAAACCAAAAAGCCTCTTCAAACCAGTTATTTCTATTGTTCAGATAATAGGAAAGCTTGTTGATCCAGGAAAGCTTGTTAATGAAGAAAATGTATAGCTTCTATTAGTTTTAAAACAGTGTTCAGGCCCCCCTTGTATTGTTTTGTTTCTGGATAATTTCCCAGAGTTAGCTTCTAATGTTCCTAATTTAAATATTTAACATTTGTTGATGGCTAATCTGCACCTAGAATGAATAAAGTAAATAGACTGTTTGCAATCAATCTTTCCTAATGCGAATACAAAACTTGTATTAATCTAATAATCTAATACTCTTTCCCATTAGGAATAGTTTTGTCTCCAAGAATTACTAAATTAGCAGTAGTTTCAGGACAAAAAAAAGAAAATAATTTCTTTAATGTTTTTCTCTTTTAAATTACCCTTTAGGAGGGTAATTTTTTGCAAGTGGAAAGCTTATTCCACTTGTACATGCTTGTGTACATGCCCCCAGTAATCAGAAATTGATCTAACAAAACTTATCTGAAACACTTGACAGTAGTTTAGAAATTCAGATTCCAGAACATCTTGTTATTACTCGTTTGCGAAGTGGTGACTAGCTACAGTGGGAAGTCCCTAAACCACAAGTCTCTGGAACCTGCTAGTGTTTCTTCTGGAAAGACTGGAAATGACTCCATGCTTTACTCATCTTGCCTCTTCTCCAAACATCTCTTGTTGGCAACAGTCAGACTGGATATTGGACAAAATAGACCCAGTGTGATCCTTGTCACGTTACTAACCATTCAAAGCTGGTTTTATCTTCACTTTTAACTATTGATTTTTACTTCATTTTGAAGTTCCATACATGACTGAAGTTGTCAAAGACAAATTCCTAGAATTTAAATTTGAAATATTTTATACCTTTTTCTGTTTATATAGTATATTTGCAAACAAATATAAGGTCAAAACATAACCTAGTCAAAGTGTTTCATTAAAAACAATACTACTGTTCAATTTTTTGTTCTTATTTTCCTCTGAAGAGAAACTAATCTCACCACTAATCAAAGAAATTCTGGCACAATTTCATGATACTTTTCCAGTTCAATTCCAGTATATTGTCTCCAAATTTTCTTCACAGTGGACTTTTAAAATTTTTATTCAGGTCTTCACTTTGAGTTGCTCTACCCTTTGTGCATTCATTCACCTTTTCTTACTTCATTAATTTTTTTTTCCAGTTATGCCTATTCCTAACAAACACTTGGGAATCAGGTTTTCTTGAGCAAAATCTCCAGAATACTCCTGGGTATTTCAATCACAATAGCTATTTTCTGAAAAACAGATGGCTATACTCAGAAAAGCTGTATTCAAACAGCAGTGAATTCTAGCTCTAAATGAAACTATGCATCTCCATTTCCCCCATTTCTTACAGCATGAATGTTTGGGCACTGGATTAGATGGCCTTTGTAAGTCCCTTCCAACCCAAACTATTTTATGATTCTGTGTAGCTGAGGCTGTCACTGCACAATCATACACAAGCAAATAAGACTACTCTCAACTTGAGAAAAAGCACATCTACCTTGACATTCAATCCTTTTGCAACTCTCATAACTAAAGTAGCACAGATCAGGTTTAGTTTACAGTCAATAAAGTGTACTACTTGATTATATATAACATGGTGAAGTCTATTCTTTGAGGAACTGACAATATACTACCATATCAAAGAGGCTTTTGAGCATCTCTCAACCATATCAGTTCATCTATACCATTAGAATACTGCAGTTACACCACTACCAATGCTTGAAGGGGTCTGCTCAGAAGTAATTTGACCATGAATATACAATGCTAAACTAGTATTATGAATTCGTGTTAAGAAACTTGTCATGTATTGAAAGACAGAACAAACAGTACCGCTTTGTATTTTATTTCTGGGCACTGTTACAGTTTGCCCTCTTGAGAAAAATAAAAAACATTGCAGAATAATTCAGATTAGACTGACATTTTTTAAGGTAGTAAGAAAATTGTTTGTTTTTTTTTCTACCAGAGATATTAGAAATGGATTGAAAGAGCTAAATCTGTCAGAAGGACAAGTCTAAAGAAAGTTAACAAAAGGAAAGTTTTCTTAACAATATCTTCAGAAAATACATATCTCACCATAAGATGTCACTGGAATTCTTGCCCAGGAGAACTGTAGTGGCGAACTCATTATCTGGCTCAGAGGACATTCAAGAGATGTTACTATTGAAAACACATTAGCACATTTTACACCTGCCTAAGTCTCACTGATATTTAAAACTCTCAAGGTCCCTGCAGGAATTTTTGAATGGACAAAGCATGGTGTTCAGTACATAGTATTGCCTTGAGCACTTTGACAGTGACTGCATCTAGCCCCCTTAATCCACATGGACTGCTGACAGCAGTTACAGACAGATAAAAATGGTAGCACATAAATGGAACACTGTATTCACATGCGACAGCCAACAATGTTTTTTACTGTTTTCCTGTAACACACTGTTGTTTCCCATATTGTATAATGGGACATAAATATTTTGTTATTTTCCTTACAATCTATTCTCTATTCCCACTCCTAGGCTTACTTCTATCTAACCAGGAGTTTTATTACAATCCCCTCAACATACAAAGATAGACAAAATCCCAAAAATTTATGTAGCAACAAATGCCCAAATACTTGGAAACTTAGTCTTCAGCTTGAGATATTTCCAAAGTCACCAGCTGTCAAAATACAGTGCTTTCTCATTTAAGCATCTCCTCATATGACTGCTGAGGAGGCTCATCAGACAACAGGCTGCACTGTAAATCCTATTGCTCTCAAGAGGACTAGAGCTCTATGACTAGTTTAGATGTCTCTTATACTGATTAAAATTAGCATTTAAAATATACACACAGGGAACATTTTCTGAAACCTAATGGTTAGATTAAGGCTTTGCCTTGGTCTGCATTTCAAAGTTTCCCTGATGAAGTTGCATCCGTTCAATTCCAATCACATACTGCTCAGCAGGTTTTGACTTCAGAATTTTTAACATAGACAGATTTCCCTACAGAAATGTTATATCATCTCATTAGTTTATGGTATTTTAGAGATTCTGATGACATTTGCTCCATCGACACTAGAGGGTTATCAGGGTTTGGCTGCCATTGATTTTGCAACTATAGCAGTCTACATAAGACAGTCCAGCCAGTGATCAATGTTGCTCTGGCTGCTGAAAGTAATTAACTCACTTTGCAACCCATCTAGAATTTATGCTGAGTTCAAGATTTGTAAATGTAGGGCCAGACAATTTAGGTTTAGGGAAACTGCAGTGAAAATTCTTTAACAGTTTAAAATCTGCCATGAAGCTTGCCAACAGTGACCCTATGTCATGACTACAGCACACTCCACCTGTACTTTCAGTAGTGGACACAGGGGTAGCTACACTCACCTCCTATAGCACGGGACTTGTTCCAGAAGCAGGATGAAGATGCCACGAGCCACAAGTAAGAGACGCAAATTCTATTGGCTAAAAAAAAATGATACAAGTGCTCTGCAACTGGTATAGCACAGGACACAATGAGCCAGTTACTCTCATATCTTCCTCAAATGTCTAGCAAGTTCAAAAAAACAAAAAAACCAAAACAACAACAAAAAAAAAACCACCACCAAAAACCCAAACCAACATATTCCTTTACTGATCAGATTCTTGACAAGAGACCATACAAGAGACAGGAAAACTGCCCAGGATCATTTTATAACTTTATATTGTCCATGTATTCTCCATTTGCAATCTTGTATTTATGTGACAATATTGCTCTAAGTATCATTTTTATACTTATATTCATTTTTACTTTTATGTTTCTCAATAGTAATGAGAATTATTTCCTTCCCTCCCTCACATCCATTTTAGCCAATGGGAAACCTGAAATCAGCAAAGGGGTAAGGAGTAACAGAGTAAAAAGTAACATGAATAATTCTGCAAAATCTTACAAGCATAAATCAATTCATACAATATCCTGATGAACAAGAAACATGTCATCCCATTTTACAGGAATCTGAGATAGAATTTGAGTGACTTGCCTGAAGCCAGAACTGTCAAAACAGTAAACAGAAAAAGAAGGGGAACCAGAACTGTTAATCCCCAATTGGATTTACATCCTAACTACAAAAAGGAGGCATAACTTAACTCAAGAAATGCTATTAAAGAGAAACTAAAAGATATTCTACTGCCAGGCTACAACATGTTTGGTCCTGTTAAAAAAAAAAAAAAAAAATCAAAAAAGATGAATTATCACCTTACATATCTTATTCTTTCAAAAGGGTGAAAACCAAGACTTCTGTCAAATATCTACATTCAGTGTAAAGATACCTTACAATCAGATCAGATTAATATTTTTATATAGAGATGTGAGACAAATATATAGGACACCACTAATAAAGTAGGAAATGGTGTGCAAAATGGAGGCTTGGTTCAGATTTTTCAAGTTTTGAGAAAGCATTGTTGGCTATTTCTTAAGGCATACTCCCTGCATCACTCAGCATTTCTTTGTTACCAGCAATGTAACTCTTACCAGAGAAAACTGGAATGCAACTAGGACATTGTAACTGGGTGGTATTGAACCATGTTTCCTCTTCAGGAAAGCAAGGATAGGCACCAGGGCATCTATTTCTAAGCAACCTTTAAACAAGTGAATAATTCCTTTTCACAAAGGAATAGAGCAGCACTAATTTTTCCCAAGCTCCCATAAAATGTTTTTTTGCATATTAGAGGAAGGAAATCAAAGGTGTAATTTTGCTATCCCAGAGTATAGGACGTTAGCACTGAACACAGTATGCTAAGTTGATAATGACCTTATTCTCTTCCTGTTTTACTCTCCCCCTCTTCTTCACTTCCCCCAACTCCCTCTTGTTTTTGTCTGAGAAACTAGAGAACAGCTCCTGTGAGAAGCCACAGCCTGAAGATGCCTTAGAGAAAACAGAAGTATTTTTTTTTTCCAAGTTTTGAGTCAACTAAGTGGAAAACTTCTGCTGGGTTTACCTAGTAATTTTAGATACCAATCCCAAACCACTTGTTTTTCAGTAGAAGCCACTACACACTAAGCCTTACCCACCTTCTGGAAGCTTCTCTCACTTGTTCTTCACCTCAGAACTTCCTTTGCATGGTCAGATCACTATTTTATGGTTTATTACAAGTGGAGAATCACAAGAGGAGAATGTACCCCAACTAGGAACACAGCAGCATCCTCACTTCATTCAACAGATCAAGAGGGAAGAAGCTGCTCATTTACAGAAAGAAAAATAAAGCAGCATACAAATAATAGGAAATAGAGACAGATAAAAGGGAAGAGTAAAGCTGGAAATCAGCTATTTCTATCCAAATAATTTTATCTAGCTTTCATTAAGCAAAAAGCATGTGTTTTGCAGCACTTATGACCTTAAAATACCTTTTTCTTTGTCAAACACTTCAAATTACTATCTTTGGCAGCCTTCTTTGCATTGCCTCATCTTGATCAGAATTACTACAGCTAAAGTAGTGCCTTCTCAAGCTGACCAGTGGAATGCTGATGGCTACAGCAAGCAATCTATGACTAACATGGGAACTGCAGTGCCTATTACAATTGACAATACAAGGCTCAGTTGCTGGGGAAAAAAGTCTCAACTCTGCCATCACGAAGAACAGAAGACATAAGGATCCTCCTCTCCAAAGCAGCACAATTTTGTCTTTAAAATAATAAAAGGAACTGGAGCATTGGGGGGTTTACACAGCTGCTGAGCCTCTTTAACTATTACACTCTTCCCAAAAGGAAAGAAAAAAGCCAACAGCTAATATAAATTATGGTTAACTGCCTCATGAACAATTTTATCTGAAAGCAACCCAGGCTGTAATAAACTCAGAAGTATGACACATTGGAGACTGAACAGCCTTCCAAGGACAGCAAATAGGCGATCCATTCTTGCATTTATAAGGTACATCCTGAAGTAATCATTAGGAGCTTTTTGTTCTATAGTGCTAAGAAACCAGATTGGAATAAAGAGTTCTGCAGAGAAAGTTATGTGCCTGCTGAAGTTCTATAGACATAAGGAAAACAGGATTTTTTTTTTTCCATGAAATTAAACACGCCTTTACTCCCTACAGATGGGAGCGCTTCCAAGAAACTGGGTGTTACACAAACTATTTTCAACTGAGTTGCACTCTTGCCATAATAGCAAAATTAGTTGAAATTTCCTCTTCAAAAAAGAACTTCTTGAAACTGGATTCCCCTGTTAATTCACAGAAAGCCAGATTCAAGTTACTGCGTGAGATAATGTAGGCGTTCTGGAAAAAATATAGTCTGCTCCAAAGAAATTGGCAGGCATTGGATTTTGTATTTAAGGAATAGCACCAAATATTATGAAAACAGCATCTGCCAATACATTGCATAGTGCAGATTCTGTTCCAATACCTACAGATCTCATACATTTAATATTATGCTTCAGCAGCAGATAGAAAATAAGCTCTCAAAAATTAATTCTGTCTTTCAAGTACAGATTTCCCCCAACTCCTAAGTCAGCACATTTGGTAATTTAAATAAAACTTCTACTCTTATTTGTCAGCATAAAAAGCTTTTTTTAGTAGAGTCAGTGATATGAAGACAGGCAAACATGCCACAAAGCTGCAGAGCACTTATGAATATGGTCATGGACCAATGAGTCTACTACATTATTTAACTGAAAGGAGTAAAAGCAGCAAGAATATTTAATGAGTCCTGAACTCATTGCAGACAACAAGATGAAAATATTTTCACAAGTTTGTTTTTTTTTTTTTTATTTTCTGATCTTTCTAGTTTTTCTTTTATGCAGGGTAGAGATTAAGGAATGTGAAGTTATTTTTAATGACTTAAATAAGATTCAATGAGGGACAGACCTAAAAGGTTCAGCTAAACATATAGGCTAAGACAGAATTATCTTTATATAAATATATATATATACACACACTTCAAAATAAAAATACATTGTCTAGGCACATAAGATGTGATTAGATAGAAGTTACTATGTTCAGACTGCATGTGTGGATTTGGCTGAGGAAGTCTCCTGTCTCTGTAATAAGCACCAACACAGAATTCTAATGAAGCATTATTTCTTGCAGAGATTAAAAATATTTAAAATATTTTCATTTATCATAACAGTTATTAGTGCTGCTTTAAGGCAAAAGAGAGGGAAGCTTATGAAGTGTGATGGAACATCAAATCAATTTGAAGATCACTCTCCATGAAAGAGCAATCAATATAAAACATGACCTGGCTTTTTATTTCCATGGCATCTCACATGTCTCCCTGCAGGGAAATATGCTCAAACAGAAACAAACACCTACATTGTACATAATTATATGTTGCTTTGAAAGTAGCAGTTAAGTGATTCCATCTTAATTTATTTTCATCACCATCACCTTCAAACAATGTGCTGCTTTTATCATAAGCTACTTTGACAATAGAACCACAAGGATGGACTTTTTAATTAACATCTAAGTTCTTCCTCTCCTTAGTTTAATCCTAGCTCTAAACTACAGACTTTAGTGTCATTACCACGGTAACTGAGTGAAATTAAAAGCATCACAATTCATGCTGAAGTTAAAATTTCACATGGGTTCTGTAATTTCCCCATATATCAAATAAGGATTTTCCAAAAATATTACATATGCTGTAAATAAGAATTCTTTTTATTCTCCAAAATTCGTGACCTAGTGTTTCAAGAAACTAAGCTTTTTTTGGGGGGGAGGTCTTTATTTCACTCTTTTCCCCCAAAATTAACTAGGATAATAAAATGCATCATTCAATATCATGAGGAATTCATATCTCTTTACTAGGACTGGAATAGCAAGTCAGCTTCTTTTATTTCATACCAGTAACTAGAAATACTTCTGCTGAAATAATCCTATGTCTACTTGTAATATTTTTTTTTTAAAACTCAAAACAGCCGTACAACTCAGACTCCCATATCTTCCAACATAGCTGAGTTAACTCTGTGGAAAGCAATTCAATGCAAGGAAAAGGAAATCTCTAAAGGGACAGCTTGATGAGATATATGTGCAATATAACTTTAGCATGGTGTGGTTATTTTAAGCTCTAGATAACTTAGCCAGTGAACTGAACATCAAGTTAGGTTCCCTTAGTTTGTTCATCATTGAGAGATGTGGTACTTCAGCAGTCATCAGGAATGATCACATACAGACTGGGGAAAAGAGGAATAAGAAAACAGGAAAAGACAAAATGCAACAATTTTTTTTCCTATATAATTTTTTTTTACCTGTGAGGTATAGGTATAGAACATTACATAATGAGACATGTATCAAGCTGCATTTCACTTTAGAACATCAAAATGCTATGCACTATGAAGTCTTCCTTTCACAGACTTTTCTGTAACAGCAGATGCTAATTTGAGACCCTCAAATGGCATTAAACTAGTAAGTTTGTTTAGAAGAAAGCTACTAGATATTCTTGAAACTTATCAGATATTACCCCAGAGTTACATTCATGTCTTCACAAAACCCTGTTTCCCATTCATTTTATCTCATAGGGCCTATCTGTTCACATTGACCACATTAAAAAATGAGCAGTTACATAAAGAGTGAATGGAACAGTGAATAACACTGTACAACAGAAAAATTAAAATCAGAGAAAGATACACAAACTACTCTTCAATTAAGGAAAATTATGTACCGTGTTGACAGAATGTGCCAGGTGCAGAGTATATCATTAGCATCAAAACAATCAAGGACATCATGTCTACATTCCTAATTGTTCTTGTACTGGATTAGCGTTTTCATAATGAATGCTTTCATTTTATTCAAATAGATGATATCCAAAACTAATACCTCCAAACTCTAGAAATACTTTTTTCTGTTAAGAATAATGCATTAATCTAATACGCTTTCACCATGCAGTCATAACTAACATTCACATATGACATTTACTACTAACCACCACTTAAGGCTATTGATGTTATTTAAGCCTACTGCATTTTTGCTCACAAAATTAATATGTTGTGTAATTTCCTGAGAATCACAAGATCAAACTATTCTGCAAAATGTGCTTTAGTCAGTACTTGTGGTATAACCAACATAACATACATGCCTGCCATTTCTGCCTTTGTTGCTAGATTTACTTATAGAGATCCTTAAGCATTTTTATTAACATGAGCACACATCTCTTCATGCAAATTATTAAAATACAGGAAACAAATCCATGCTCTTAGTCCAGAGCATAAACAAAAAAGTCAAACATAAATAGTATATTCTTGTATGAAGCACTTCAGTAGAATGTCAAAAATCAGTAATAAAAGTATTCCCATAAGACTGCTTTGATTATTTACAGCAGTATCAAGTCTTTCATCTGAAAAAGATACGCTTCCCCCGAGAAACAATTCATACATCAAGACATGTATTCAACACAACTATAGTTGCATCTTAATACTGAAACATAAATAGTACTATGTTTCCTGTAAGAGTACCTGTGAGAAAAATCTTTGAGGGATAAAATGGACATGGATATTAACAGAGTTAGTCTGGGCTTTGGTCTGATGGAAGTTAAATCATAGTTGGAAAAGATTGCCTACAAAACCTCAAATGCAGAGAAGCTTGCTACATAATTGCCTATTCTTTAGTGTAATCATTATCCAAATATTTATGGAGGCTTCCTCCCCCCAGTGTCTCTGATTATGCACTACTAGATGACTATGAAGAGTACCCTATTATGATAGCATTTCCCAGTGAAGTTTGAGAGATCAAAATTTCACATAAGATGCTGATACAGGAGCAGCATTTTTCCCCTTTTAATGTAAGTTGCAGGTAAACAATAGACCACTTCAAGTTAGATTGTTATTTATCTTTCTTGAATACCTGCAACTATCAAAAAATATTTTTTTTTTTACTTCTTAGTTACAGAAACTGTTACAATATTTGAGAATGATGGCCTGTGTTTCTGATCAAGAAGATAGAAGGTTTAAGACAAAAAAATAAACTCAAAGTAGCAACATAAACATGATGAAAGTCTGCAGTTTAGACATTATCAACTTGGTGACAAAACAAGGGACATTGCTAGCAAGGGACATCTAAACTCTTCTGGATTTCTCAGACAGTGCTGAATACAAGTGTCTGTTCTGTAAAGTAATGGCACAAACCTAAAAGTAACATTTAGAAATATAATCCTGATGTATTAGAATTCTAAACCAAAATATTAACTTCCTATTTTTATTGGTATCACATACTTGAAGAAAAAAAAAAGAAAACCTATTTATATTGGCTAATTCTTTCATAGTGAGGAAAGCCTAGATCCTTTGTGGACATACCAGCTCAGAAAATATATTTAGAGACAGAATGACCTTGGGGTAACAGGGATAAACCAGGCTGTGTTGTGCAGCTTGCATTTCCCAGTTCTTTAAAATGCTTGTGAGAAGTCCAGACAGACACAGGTCCGGTCTCACTAAAAGCTCCAACTTTCTCACAAATATTGTATTTTCCAGTGGGTCATTTTGTCTAGAAAGTTCATTACGCTATATCCTTTCACAGAGCAGAAATTAGAATAATTTCTATTAAGCCAATAAATTTCCACAAACTGTGGAAATCAGCATATTAACTATAATCCATTTTCCAGCTAACACTTAGTGTTTTATATAGACATCAGGGTCAACTGCACTCGTAAGTGCTGTTTAATTACTTCCATTTCAATATTCACACAAAAATAGTCAGGCATTCCAAGTTTTAAGTGTCTTTATCAGATAAGAATCAAAAAGAAAGAATAAGCAGTAACCCAAGGCACTGTTAAATGTAGAAAGGATTTACTTATTAACTAAAAGTATTTGTCAGAAACCTATGGAAAAATAACTGCTTATAATATTTCTGCCCTTAACCAGCAGTATCTGGAAATCAATTCCCCTGTCTACAAGCTTCAGACACTTTTCTTTAATGCATCCTCAGACAACTGACTTACCAAACCCATGTAAGAGCTCCAAAACAGTTCAGACAAAAGATTAAAAAAACCCCATCAGACTACTGAAAAATATCCATCCCATATCCTTCCACCAATAATACAAATATATGTCAAGCAAAAAATGAAGTACAAAATCTGACCTTGAAATTTCACATTGCCTTCAGCACAGAATGGGTAAAAGCTGTTTTGAATGAGGTGGAAATCCCTAGAGCCTAAACTGCTAAGGACAGACCTATAACCAAAGAAGCGTGATTTATGTCACCCTCACATACACAATACATGGTCTTTGATACCGTGTGACACAGCTACACATCCAAGATATTGCAGTAGTTTACCTCTCAAGCCAACAACAAGAGTTGTGGTGGCAGGACTTCAAAGGTTCCTCAGAGCTGAATGCAGGTTCTCATAAGAAAAGCGTTTTACAACCATTCTGCAGTGCAATTGAGTGGGTCTAACCCCGTGTACAGTAGCATTTCTAACCTTCTGTTTTAAGCCAACTTCTCCAAAAAGCTAAGATTGTATGTCAAAACTGTATCTCCCATCAGGTGATCATGAAAACCAAAATTGCAAGCCCACAATAGAAATAAGCCCTCAGTTAACATTGCCTGTGAATGTGACAAGGGTCTGATTCATATTTAGATAAAATTAGCTTTTGCTGAACTTCTGAAGCATACTGTGAAATAAAAGCAGGTCACAAACTACAGATTAAGCCCTGAAACAATTTAAACATCCTGCATTTTGTTTTCTGAAGTGCATACAAAATATATTTCAATATTTTCTGCTCAAGCCTGAACAAATTTGAACATCAGGTAGCTAAAACTTTAGTTGCAGCAATATAAGCTTATCCTAAGGACTTAAACTTCCAGGTTTTGGGGGGTATTCCTGAAATCAGAGGCAATGTCTTTAATCCCTAAAACAGAACAGTAAGTTTATAGCCCCATCAAAGTGTACAGGAAGTTACATTGTTAGAAATGAAAGCTTACACTCCTCAAATGTACTTGAAAGACCTGCCCCTCCGTGTGCTTTCAGAGGTTTCTCACACTTATATGTAAAAGCATCCAAATACCAAATATGACAAGTTATTCACCTGAGACCATGCCACATCTTTTTGATGATGTCCCCTTATTTTTATTCTAAACACCATATAGAAAACCTAGGATACAAATGCAAGATTTTCAAGTTTCCACTGAAATTTAGTTGGCTAAAATCTCTTTGTCAAAAGCTATTATAGTTTCAGGATGTAATTTGTCACCCACTCTTTGGGAAAACAGAAAACACTGACAAGTTCCATTGGGTGACCAAGATTTTGCTATTTCCAACTACATAATTTAATTACTGAGCAACACAAAATGTAACAAAAGCAGCAAAATCAAGACAAATAATTGTTATCTATTAGTGTTACAGGAAGCTAGAATATTTGCTTAATGATTTATTTCGGTCAGACTTGAGGCACATTTACTCCATACGCAAGGAATTTAAGTCATCTTTATTCTACTGAACACAACTGAAAGGTTGCTTATGTATCTTCTAATAACAATAGATATTAAAGTTGCTCCTTGAAATGGGTTGATTTTTCAAAAAATATTTTCAACAATATTAATAGGACAAAGAAAATTACTGTTAAAAAATTAAATACTAGATAGAATAGCTAGTTTCTCAGAAATTAATAAGAATTACAAGTCTAACATCTTCCAAATAAGCAGTAAAGAACCAAGAATTTATAGTTAGAACAGTAGCAATCTCATTAGGGTTCATATTTTAGTGGGTTTGTATTTGTAAAATATACTGACATGAGAAAAGCTTGAGCTGTTAACCTGATCTGTTAACTTGAAGGTAATACAGGACTTCTACTATTCATTATGATGCTTTACAAGTAGATGTATTGTATTTTATAAGGCTGTTGTATATTTAATACTGCTACTGTACCCAGTAATTTAAATAAAGTTAGCTAAGCAACTTTAGCTAAATAACAAGCAGCAAGTAATAAGCAGTATTAGACCTTGAAAATGCTGAAATTCACAGTCCAAACAGGTTGGTAGCCTTGAAAGTCTACCCAAAAATAACCAAGTTATAGAGTTGTTCAACTAGGGTTTAAGTGCTCACTCTGTTTTGAGCTTTTGTAACTCTCATGAGTTTTGCAGTATGAAACCATGGAAATTCATGTTAATAAGCTTCCTTATCTGGCTGTCCACAAAGCTGTGATAAAATGCAGCCATTAGAGACCTATGATAAAAATCTGAATACGCTGCAAGCAAAGTTTAAAATATTCTAGGAATCTATTTGATGATTATCCACCAAGTAGATTGAAAGCAAAAGGAAAGGAACTGATACTATATGCAGAGAAGCATATTTCTGGTTTAAGAAAATATGTCTTCTTCAGAATATGTAAAAATTAATTTTTTATTGGAATAGCAGTTATTCCTGTAGATGGAATCCATTACTATCTGTACATTTTCAGATACTGTTACACTATTTTCTCATTTAGCGATGGCTTTGATAAAAGCTATCTACTTTTTGTTGTCTCCCTACAGCTCAGATATGAACTACAGAAGAACTAAGACTCAGCTATCATCTAGATACAAAAGACAGTATTTCCTAGTCAGACTAATTCCCTGCAGTGGCTTTCTGATGTCTGTAACCCAAATCATAGCTCCAAGACAAAGCCCATAACCAACTGCTTTCTTCCTCTATCAGAAGACTTTCTGCTGTCAATGCTCTATATCTGGATTTGCACCTTATAGACATAGGTATTATAAATGGAGAAAACTGTTCTGAAACATTACTTTTAGTTATAATTTCCCTGCAATTTTTAACAGAATAAAATTTTAACAGGAATTGCCTAAGGGTTAATCTTACAAGCAAGCTACCTATGAGGTTAGCAGGAGAAAACAAGCTCTATCTTTCTCATTCTTTTAAATTATCATTGCCATAGTTGGCGGCATTAAAAGAGGAATTGTGCCAAATAAGGTTGTGAATACCTTCACAGAATTCAAGAAACTGAAATACTAAAGTTGAGATCAGAGCTTTATTTAAATCAGCTAGAAAGAATAAGCTAAAAAGAAAAATAATGTCCACCTCCCATCCCCTCCCCTCTACACTATAACAGTTATTTTGCTCATTTGGGAAGATCTAGCCCCGTAGACATATGTTTTGTTAAGCAGAGCAGTAGTTGGTCTGAAAATTGCCAATGTGACATTGGCATTATGGGTCCAAATAAGTCTTCATCATGATCTGCTCACCTAGTAATCAGTAATTCCTTTTATCTACAGCACACAAGTATTCATACCAGGAAACTTCTGTTGACACATAGTATAGTTAAAAGCGCAGAAGTATTTTCCAGTGAAGACAAGCTCCTCTGATCTTGCCCATGTTAATAGCCATAAGTGGACTTGGCTCTCGATATTATTTGAACAGAGGATCAAAATCACGTACGCATGCAGAGAAAATTAAGTTTCTTCAGCAGCTGCTTAATCCCTTTTAATTGCAAATGTCTAAAAATAACCTTTAAGCCTTAACTCTTTCTAACCTGTATGGCTTTTTTAAACTGGTCCAGAGGAATTACCTTAAATCTCCCACCCAGAATTCACAAGGCAGATGTACAACTTTTCTATTTGTCACAGATTTTTAAATAAGCATTATGTCAATGTTAACAACAATATTGATGTAAAAATCTGTATACATCTCTTTAGCACACAGGAGCACCTTGTGATATTGGCATTTTGCATGATCAATACTAACAGGGAAAAAGGCAAAAGGCCGAGTTAAGCTGTTCATAGTAGCTACAAAAGCAGCGTTGACAACTCGTTTTTATTTTTCACACATCAAATTTGAATCTCATACTTTGAGATTATATTTGTTAGTCAGTAGTCAGACTCCTATAATCCAAACACCTTTGTTTCTAGCCCAGCAGCCTTAGCAGACTCTGAAGTTAAGAACCAACTCTATCAGATTTAAAACAAATAATGACACTTACCCATTCTCTAGGAGCACGCTAGAAGTTACAGATGTCAAAATTTGATAAATTACCTTAATACGTGTAATATTACACATGCTACCTCTAGGCACCACAAGAGGATCAAGTCTTAAAGATTTTGAGGGTAAACACTGAGAAGGATTCTGACTGTTCCATGAAGGACTGAGTACAGCAAAAAAAGAAAAAAAAAACCACACAAAAACCAACACCAACCAAACCCAAGTGGTGAAGTAAGTTTAAGAAACTGGGTTTCAAGCTGATGTCACAGGGAAACAACCAAGTAGAGTCTTGGCATAGAGAGGCTGAAGTACATAAAACAATGAAATAAAGTCTAAGAGCACAAACCTTAAATTCCTGTCTTTTTAGCAATAATGAAATATAACCCAATTAAAAGAATATTTTTTGACATTTGATAGAACACCCATTATTTTCAAAAATTAATAAAGGAAAATATGCATACATATATAAATATATACTGGACACAGTATATGTTTAATTACATTAAGAGGTGACCCTGACAAAGACTTTGGAAAACTTGTTACAAACAGATTGGACAGCTTTCAAAAATTTTTTCAGCTATTCCTCACAGGAAGATAAACAAGTTTAGAGTTTTCTTTGTGAAAAATTATGCAGAAACATTTCTTTGTTAAAATCCAAATAATTAGACTTCCTACTTGAACCAATGACTTTTCAGTCACCATATGATAAAGGGAAAACAGACTTTTGAAATAAAAAGTTTTAACTCTGTTTGGGTGCTAGGATACTGCAATCAGCTTTAAATGCTTAATTCAAGACTTTTCTAAGACTGGAAAAAGCTCATTTTCTACTGTAGGAAATCAACTATGACACATAACAAGAAATATCACACTGACAAGTCACAATCATTGATCGATTGTAATACTGCTAATTAGTTTCAATGAATAATATACTCAGTACTAATAAAATAATGCTCCTTTAGACATACTTTTTACAGGCTCTTTACAGGCTTTTTACTCAAGGAAATGTTATAAAGAAATTCCGAATCTGCTAATTTTGTCTTTGTTAGTAATTTCTACTGCCTTCTCACTTTTCAGAGTCACCTTATTAATTGCCTCAGTGGGCTCTACTCATTGCTATGAGAAATGAGCTTTAGAATTCATATCTGAGACATTTAAATGAATCCTTGACTGAGTCTGTTAAACTAAGCACGTAGTTTCTTGATACAGATACTTACAAAAAAATTCTTGATCTCAAAGCCATACACATACATCAGAATAAGCAGCCTTGTAATAGTTCTGTCACTATTGGTTAAGTTCTACAGAATAACAATTCTCTCTTAATTGAATGTTTACTGCAATTCTAAACCTTTAGTTTAGCAAAGTGCAGGAAAGATTCCACTATTTCTATACAGGAAATGAGCACAGACTTTGCAACTAACAAATTTCACTAAAGTAGTTTTACAAACAGAAAGTACCATTTGCCCATTTATTTAAAAGCAGTCTTCCACAACCCTATAAGGAGTAAGAAATTGAATCAGGATTTAAGAAAAATAATCAGAAGGGAGGAAGGAATCAATTAAAGAAGCTCCTTACTCTTCATCAGATCAGATATTTATAGACAGTTTGCTGCATATTAGGAACTTCCAAGCATTGCTATACTTCCACTGTAGAAGTATCAAAATGCATTTTAATAAGATAAAATCTACATCTTTACTAATTTCTACATGTTCTTCACCTATCCACAACCTTATCCAAACACAATTCATTCTTCAAATATATGTAGAACGACACTAGTAGTTAAATATATACTTAATGCATTAAATAAATCATGATTTATAGGACCAGACACCATTAATCTTTATGGATTTAGTTAAATCTCACCATAGTCTAGTGAGAATATTTGGACCTTGTGTACAAGATGCACAATGATGTGATCAAATAACAGAATTATATTCAGATGGAAAAGAATATCTCTATAGTGAGACATGAAAAAACAAGGTTTAGTCATAAGAGGAGATACTGCTTTTAGATTGCCCTTGTTTCAATTTTAAAACAGCAAGCACAGTAGCACAAGTGTGCAGTAATGTATGTGTTCTGTTAAGAAGTTCAGTAACAGAGATGGACATTGAACTGAAGTCATAGCTTTGAAACCTTTCTCCAGTTTACAATAAATGACAACAAGTAATTATTAATGGCATATAAATCATTATGACCACACAAAAACAGCTTAAAAAGGGATTTAACTGTGTGTGACTGCAGGTTTACAAAGGGCCAATAACTAGAGTCTTAATCTAGCTGGACAAGGCAATAGCCCAATATTCTTTAAAAATACTCAAAGCTATTAAACCTGATCTTGTCAGAACTGTAAAGTTTCAATCAATCTCAAGAGACTTTCTGGAAAAAAATTTCTATTAAAACATAATGATTAAAAACTCCCCAAACCTCGAACTGATGCATAATAACCCTATGGATATAGCTGATCTTCAGACCTATTATTTACCTCTTGAAAAGAATAATTTTGCATTTTTTTTCCTACAAGTATCTTTATTTTTTTTTAAACAATTATAAACTATCACCAAATTAAAATGATTCTTCATTCATAGAGTAGAATTTCCTGTCAGGAAAAAATCCTTAGTACTTGTTACAATTTTTATTGTAATCATTGAATTATTCTGGCATTTGTCTGTGTCTGCACCAATTTCTCTCTCCGCTGTTCAAACTTATTTAAACAGTAACAGAAAGCCTGCAATAACCCCTACTGCAATGACAGTGTAGGGAGTGACTGGAATCTGAGATCAACACAGTGCCAAAAATTTATCATGTTTATAAAATGCCTGACAGATAAATCAGGGCTTGTGCCATTTTAACTTTGATGACAGGAATATGTGATCATGCAACCTAAGCAAAATATAATGTATTTCATCAGGAATAAATTATTTCCAATAACTGTCATAATAACCAGCCCCTGAAAGCAATTCTGAAGGTAAGCTTTAGTTGATGCTATACAAAGACCTAAACAGAGAAAACCTCTCAATGGAATATAAAAAAATTTTGTCTTCTATGGACTCACATGAGAGTAATAATGGTTTGAGCAGTGGTACAGTATATCTAAATAAGTGGTAAAAATGGCGTATAACTTAGCTGTTCATATCCAAGCTACCTCTGCAAGATACACTTGATATTTTTCCTTTTATCCAGGATTTAAAATTGAATGAATGTACCTTATCTGTGCTAATGTTTCCCTTGCCAGAAAACTCTTGTAGCAGCCTAAATGTTTTGATTTGTTTTGTTAGACAAGGCACAAGTAAACTCACATAAGTCCTTCTTTATGGAAGAAAAATAGCACATTGTCATCTGCGAAACACCATGAACATGAACAGCATCTTCTTTTGCCATCCGATTGCAAGGATACCTCATATTGATTTTAGTCCTCAGTAAATCCAGGCTATGTTTCACTTTAAGTGCCATCTTGTATGGTGTATACTTCATGGCAGAATCTTATTACATGTAATCCTCAAACTGCTTCACTCTGTATTCCTCTGTCTGAAACCCTTTTATATATGAACAGCCTTGCTGAAGCCAGGAGGCTACTTTGTCTTTTTACCATGCTCAGAAAAATAATACTGTGGGAAGAGAGATGGTTCGTTGGTTGCTACTGCTGTGTGGGGGTGGTGGGACAGGGAACAGAAATTAAATGAAAAAAGGAAACAATAGAGCTTAGATGAAAAACTAATTCCACCCAGTAGTAGATGACCAAGTAAATAATGTAAAAGAAAAACATAAGCTAATTTTCTCCTCTGCCAATGTCAGAGAAATTGGGACTGAGGGAACACAAGCCTATGTCATGCTCTTTCCTTTTTTCAGCCAGTTTAGTTGGAAGTCCTTATGGGCTACCACATTAAGATGAAAGATCTTC
>JAOXNG010000064.1:24803284-24813982 GCA_028566535.1 Scolopax minor
CCAACCTGGTGGTCCGTGAAATTATAACATAGGGCTACACAGAGTAAGGATAGCATACTTCAACAGGCATATACACCTATCCGTAAACTGAAAATATTGCATTCCTTACAACAATAAAATAATTCAAATCTTTTTCTCAGAGAGACAACCTTGCTTCTTCAGCCAACATATTTTTTAAGGAGGCAGAAAACCTGCATTACCCACTCTAAACACTATCACTTATTTTCCAGAACAGCATAATGCAAAACAGAGCTCATTAGACTCTGTTAGATGCCAAGGCAATAAAAATACCAGACTACATGTTAAAAGTTAGCAATTAAGTTAGTATTTAAGCCCTTAAAGCTATTAATCCTATTCTGATCTGTTAATCAGATGCAGTGGCTGAAACCACAGCAAGGATCTAAAAGAATAGGTTTCTTGATACAAAAACCCCTGCATATTTAAACACAACATAGCATGTTGTAGAAAACCCTCTCACACAACTGAATTTTAAAATTTATAACTAATTTTATAAGTTAATACAAAATCATATTCCATTTAATGCTAAACATTTAAGTTTGCAACAAGGATTTCACAAAACAACTATTTCATATACAAATGTATTTGAAAATCTGAGGGCAAGAACTGTCTTTAAAACCAGCTATATCCTGTCTTTTTAAAAGACTGTAATCTACTGGTAGGCTTTCAATTAGCTCCCCAGAAAGATTCTCAAAAAACTCTAGAGGACAGGAATCAGGTTTATTCATAACATAAGCAGTCTTGAGAACATAGAATAAATAGGGCTCTTCCGGTTTACATTAATTGAGGCTCTAGTCTTTGATATCTTTTCATCCATGAACAGAAACAATAACAGAAGAATCTTTAAGAGCTTCAAATACAAAGTTGTATAAACTAATCTTCATAAAAATAGCTTATAAATTAAATGCTGCTTCAAAACTGGACAAAACATGTCCCACTAACAAGAATTGTTTCATAAATTACTGTCAGAGCATTTGTAACAGAGGAGTAACTTGCTTAGTTGCTTTGAAGAGAATACCCTTATCTGCTTCCTCATATTCAACTCCAAAAGCAGATTTCTCTTTTACATCCCAAGTCCAAAAGCTCCAGACTTCCATCCATGTGTTATATTACCCATGACACCATCTACCATAGCAGAATGAGCACATGCAGCCATACATACAAATCCTGCATGTTAAACACTTAAAACAGCTTTACAATTCAGTTTTAATTAGTTTTGATCATTATTTTTTTAAGCTGCAGGATGGAGGCGACTTAAGGTTCTGCTCAAGGCTTCAGAGGCAAGTGCTATTGTAGGTAGACACCTATTTCCAAATTTATAGTTTATAATCCCAGTCCCATTCTCATCTAATCACTAGGACAAGAGCTCAAGCAGCTAAGTTTGCACCTTTTCATGTAGAAGCTCTACACTTCATATTTTGCTCCTTGTGTTAATTTAAACATGGCTGTAGCACACCTGTACTACGAGCCTAAAGCAGAAATTCAGCTGTTAGATCATTCAGGAAACACAAGCGATTAGAAGTTTAGCAAAGCAGTTGAAAATTATTAACAAGGACTTAGTATCAATTCGATCTAGGTCTGCTATGTGGTGGGGTATGACATTCTAGTTAGCAAGTTAGAAAAGTTTTGCATTAATTGGAACAATAATGAATCTCCCTATCTTTCAATTCAGCAAATCAGCAGATGAACAGTTAGCATAATTTATTCTGTTCCTTGGCTAAGGAATACCTCAGACAGCAATTTAGAAGACATCCATTCCAAACTCTAGTCAATAGTGTTTGTCTGCTTCAATAATTGAATAATGAATTATTTTATTATCTATGCGTTCCTATATAAAGACCTAAGAGGTCTTTAACTCCCAAAGCCTTAATTATCTTTAGAGTTTTGGCACTGCTATTAAAACTAAGTTTACACAAAAATGACTTTTTGCATGGTGTTTATGTTCTTCTCTTGGCACACAGAAAGTCACAGTAGAATCCTATATTCTACATTTTAATTCATACAGGGAGGGAAGAGAAGTGCAGCAGAACATTTTATTGCCAAAAAATCAAATTCATACACCATGATAAATGCCACATTACCTATATATAATGCTAACTTGCAGTATAAGTCTTCCAAATGTTCTGTTAATGTAACTCAGAAGTATTAAGTAATATATTCACAGTAGAAATAAAGATTAACTAGATACCAGTGTTAAAAAAAAATATAATCTATGCACAAAGTCAAATAGGGCCAAGTTGCCCTATTATTTCAGTTTGTAGGGGATTCTTCCGAACACATGCAGATTTGATCCAACAAGATAGTCCTGAATATTAATGCAAATTAGCCGAATCTCTTGAGCCAGCAACACTGGCTTTTAAGTCTGAAGTACAGACTCCCATTAAATTCTAACTTGTGACAGCATATCTAAAACATCTAGTTAAAATCCAGAGGCCAAGAAGGTTATTTTCCAGCACTGGAAATTTACCAATTTCATTATCTCTCAAACACTGAAAAAACATCCAGAATTCATCTTCATTTCAAAGTTCATAAATATAACAAAATAATTCAGGTTTAAATTAATTAAATGCTGCAAAATAACAGCATAAGTGTAATACTTAACAAAGAAATTAAGTTTTCCAACATACTGAGAGGCTTCTGGGGGGTGTTTTTTGGTTTTTTGTTTGTGTGGGGTTTTTTTGTTGGTTTTTTTTTTTTGTTTTGTTTTTTGTTTTTTTTTTTTAAGGCATCACTATAAAAATGTTGTCTAGTTTGTTTTGATTTCTTGGTATGTATAAGTAGTTTGGGTTTTGGTGGATTTTTTTTTTTTTAAACTGGTATATCAACACTTATCTTTAGTTAAGAAATTCGCCTTCAACATTTCTACTCTGCATATAGAATTCTTAATAGTAGACAAACAAGATACTCAGTGTAGAAATGAGGGAATTAGAAAGTTCTTGAGAATGTGAAACAATTTCTTCACTTACGCACAAGAGTCTATGCCTGTTCTTCAGAGTGGTTTAATGCCTTTGGCCAGTTTCAATCACATTGCTTGAAAAAAAGGTACACACAGTTTTCGTACTTCCCAATAACTCTGGAATCAGAATGGAAAGCTGTAAGAAGAAAAGGAGCCATGCCTTGAATAGATTAAGTATTAAGCCAGCTTTTTGTTACTTTCCTTTTTAGATAAACGTCTCTTTCTATATTATATGGATACACTAAGAAGCAAGAGAAACAACAAGAAAACCAGAAGTCCATAGTTCTAGCAGGCTGCATTTAGAGTACCACAGCAAGTCCTTCAGCCATACAGCATTAGCAACTATGAAAGAGGTAGCTAGAAAAGATGAAACAGACGCAGCAGACTTTTCCTCATTGAAGCAGTTTCTGACAACATTAGGAATACAGCTGCTCTGCAGTTACCACTGCACTCTGAAACAACCAGAACATCTGCAGGAGTAGATGCAGTATTTCTGAAAATCAATTAACATCCTGGCAAACTGTTCAGCATTAATCAGTAAGGCTTCAGCACAGAACTATGATGCTCAGGCACAAAGATGTCAATATCATTTGTACTGATGATCTAGTATTGATCCTGAGGAGACACTTAAGCCCACTCAAAAATCAGAGGCCCATTATATATGTTTAAAAAACACATATCTGTAAGACTATCAAGTACTCCACAAATAAAACTATTACATGAACCTATTCATTTATTTGGAATTCTTAATATTTGGTTTGGTTTTTTTAACAATCAGATAGCAAGACTGTACTGGTCATACTACTCTATTCTATGATAAAAACAGCAGGGAGACTTAGAAATAGAATAAGGATTTTTGACAGAAATATGAAGGAAATTTCTGAACTTGAAGGAAGTGTCTTTTGATTCCTCACACCAGCAGTGAAATGCATTTCTTTATCAGACAAAGTTCTTCACTGGTAATTATTCCTCACTTTGTGTAGTTAACCTGCAGAAAGAGCAAAATCCTTCAGAATGGCTTTAGTCTCACAGATAATTTAAGTTATCTGCACTGTCCTATTAAATCAATCCCACCATGAACATGACACAGGTCATGGCTCTTCATACAAGTGTTTCACTGCAGAGTGGCAGCTGCACAGAAATACAGGAGCCTGAGGACCATTGAAGCTTTGTCTAGTTCCTTTGTGCAATGAAAAGATGTTTTTTTTTCAACTCTTCTCTCCCTCCATTCCCCACTCTTGCTGTAAATAAGTGTCTTGTGGCATTCTGCTTACCTTCTCCCTCCAGCATGCCTAATGGGGTAGCTATTTACCACAGTGCAGCTAATAAGGTTGGTGTCATTTCATTACTGTTTTATGTGGTGTATGTACTTCTGAGATTTTTCATTTGCTGGCAGGAAGTCTGACAAATGTGTCCTCAGTGAGGATTCTCTTATTTCTCTCATTGCTTCCTGAAGAAGTTAAGACATGTATAATGATTCACAGATTTTTTTGCAGAGTGCTTTGGGCAAATGTGTCACATTGAGTTATTCTGCACTCTGACAAATATTTGAATGTGAAAAAGACATTAAAGCCAAGATAGACAATTTGAAAGTATTAGATCCTTCAAGGAATGTAGGAGAATAACAACCTTAAAAAAAATATATAATTACAGCCTAGAGTAGGCACATAAGTCCAGGCAAATCTTGTCACAAATATTGTAAGCATATCTAGCATGCTCATGAAAGAGATATCTAGCAGTTATTTTAGAGAACAGGGCAATTTTATCCACCTCAAAAACTGCTTTCCAGTACAAACTACCACAGGAGGTTCCACAATGACTCTCGAGCATTCACTCAGCAGGTGCTGTCCTGTGCTTACAACACAAGGGAGACAGTTATTTTAAGTGTGTTGCTCTAAAAAGGAAGGGCAGTGTCCAGTATTTTGTAGGGTTGGTGTAGCGATGGGATTTCAGAAGCAACACGTTTAGGGTTCTGATAACTTCCTTTCCATAGGGCAGTCATGTTGTAGAGTTGCCTTTTTGTCCTTAATTTATTAAGGAGAAAGGAAATCTGACACAACTATGAGTTTTGAGACAAAATTCAGCCTACAGAAAGTACTACAGCATTGCAGGTTACCATAAGAACAGAGATTGTTATAACTTATTAGTTTAATTCCCGATTCTTCCCTTTTTAAACAGCAGTGCTCACAAGGAGTTTCTCTTTCGTAAAAGGAGAATTCTGTAGAATATCAGAATAATGAAAAATAATTCCTTATAGACCTTTATCAGCATAGTCTTTTTATCTCCCTCAATGATGTCATTTAAACATTAAGTAGAAAAGGTGCTCACATAGATTTTTTTCAAGATTCTTTTACTAGTAAAGATCCTTAAAGAACCAAAGCACCCAAAACACACAGAAGTTTCAGGAAAAAAACTATTAACTGGCTTTTTTTTTTTTTTAGTACTCCTTTTAGCAGAGAGTTTATTCAGGGTATTTAAGGAAGTCAGAGTTACATTCCAGCTTAAGCTATGCATTCTGACTAAGCACTAGTGTATCTTACCTTTACAAATGTTCAACTGAAAAATGGTCTTTTCCTTTTTACGCAACTTGTTTAATCCTACCTCTGGCATACCTAAATTTATGGGACAAAGATGACTTCACTGGATAAACAACTAACAAGATAAGATCCTGCCACTGGAAAAACTTGTTTGGTCTTTGACAGTGCTCCATACCCACTTTCCCTTTTGAGCATTCATACAATAAAATAAGATTGCAATTTGGTTTTGAACCAATCTACGGTAACTCAGTAGTGTTACTCAGTAGTGAACTCAGCTGTGTTCAAAGAATACTTTGTGAAAATAGCATTGATTTCATTGATTTATGAATATGAAGGCATAGAACATCAGTTAGATAGGGTTGTTCAATAGTTTTTGGTGGTTTTTTTATTTTTTTAGAGAGTTCTCCAACTCTGACAGAATTTACAACTGCTGAAAAGCATTTAAAAAATATGTCAATGACAATACAGGTATCCTTATAATTTCCATTTTATCATTAATACAAGTCATCAAAAACTGTTTAATAATTTGTTCCTTAGAAGAAGGCCCCCCAAAAACCCCAGGTTGCATGTCACTGAATAACCATGAATTTGAATTATAAGACGTTATCAGAAGTGAACTAGAGACTTTCCAGGCTCTTTCACATAAACCCACTCTTCCAACTTAACTGTGTTATAATAATCTAAGGACATCTGCAAGAATAGTTCAATAACCTTGAAAGTATGAAGTGGAACTCAGACTGCTAAAAAAGAATACAGCCTTAAGAATAAACAAAGGTTTAGAATGTATATTATTTAATTCATTCATTAATTCAGATTTAATTCAAGCCTACCATGATCTACAACTGCAACTTTATTGCCTTTCTCCTCTTTGTTGTTAGCTCACATCCATTACCTCATATTAAATTTGCTGGTGGCATTTTAGTTACAGACACTGTCTTCCTAAAGCTGACACAGCACTTAGCACATTGGATAATTTAATGCTATTTGGGCTTATTACTTCATCAACATATATAAACATTGCATATTTTTGAATAATATGAGCATGCACCATTTTGCAAATTCAAGTTTTTGCAAAAACACCAGTATCTGGTGTATCTGTATAGCAATTATCTATACAGTTAATTTATTCAAACTGACATTAAATCCATCAGGGCTGTCCCACACAGCCAAAATCATGGCTTCTAGAATCTTGACTGCATACCTCAATCTAATTCATCCAGTCCAAAAATCTCTTGAATGAACTTCAAAGCCATACTAAATAGTAATGCCTTGGATCATTAACTGCCACCATACCCTCATGATTGGATTTACTTTAAAGCAAACTAGTAATTAATGGCACACTTTACACAAAGAACTGCTTTAGCATATTGCCAGCACCAAAGCAAAGTGCTTCAAGCAATATTTAAGATAATCTGCTGCAGGTAAGACATGCAGAAATAAAAAGGATAAATCAGATTCTAACTTAGGTGTAACAGGTTTAACTGTCATGATAAAAACATGGCCCACATTTTATCACATTTTTGATTTTTGCAATACTAAATTTAATTAATAAATTAATTAAATTTATTAATATAAACTTAGGCCTGCATCCCCTGATTCTATGCAAAGTTATTAAACTAATGCACAGAGAAGCATTAGTTCTAATACAGCAGTGAGAACACCAAATAAAAAATCTCAAGAAAAATCCTTAATAGCATCCTACTACCTCGAACAGGTCCTTTGCCAGAACATTTGCATTCCAATCCCATTCTCTCATGTTTTGAGGAGTTTCAACTTCTGATGAAGCTTTTAGTCAAACTTAGTATCTATCAAGGGATTTATCAAAACCATTTTGCACAATCTTTCATAAGCTTTTGAGAGAAAAAGACTAAATAGAAAAACCTCCCACTGGCCGTAGTTTATTGTAAAAAATAAATGTACACAATAAGTACAGTAACATGGTTTAAGTAGAGGGTAGTTTTCTCAATACTCTACTCTACAAAAATACCAGTCTGCACAGTGACTTTGAACTTGAAGATTGTTTAAGTTTACTATATTGTCCAAAGCCCACAGAAATCTCTTCTGCAGTCAATGTAGCATTTAGACACTACATTATAAGTGGATGCTCTTTGGCAGAACTGGATCAATTACCTGAACTGGCACATTGTAAAACAATGCATTGACAGAAGATTATTTGATTCTAGAATTACGTATCGGCTATACTTGGTATTTCAAACAATAATGCAAAGGGACGCTCATCAAGATGAAAGCTCATTTTTGACTCTCCATTTTCAATCCCAAAAGCTGAAATGAGGCTAGGCCTACTTAGGCATGCATGACATTATTATAGTGTTCACATCACAAGTGTTTTCCCTGTTAGAGAATGGAAGATACTAAAGACCTGGGAAGAACAGAAAATAATTTCAGATATCAGATTTCTTCTGGATGATTCAGAAAACCATCTGTCTGCCAACACTAAGAACAATTTACTTTGAGAGCCATCTTTGCGAGATAACTGTACCTGAAGTCTGGCAAAAAGTGCCTTTTTCTTTTAATGACTCATTAGCTCACTTTCTCCTCTGAGAATAATAAAGCTTACGTTCCTGTCTTCAAATCCTTCCCAAAAAGTGAGAGAAAAATAGCAAAAACGAAGAGGATGGCAAAGACCATGAGAAGACTGGTTTGGAGAGTGCTATGTACCACATCCCCCCAAGCTTTTGATTTTCATATTTATTTCTTTCCTAAAGCCTGTTAACTCCATCACAACAGCAATGATGGATTTGTCTGGAGATGTTAAATATCGTGACCAGGTGGGTGGGAGTCCTTCAGTCATCTGAAACCAAGGGGAAATCTCAGAACCACTTCAGTAAGTCTCTGAATGTTGGTCCATGTACCATCTCTAGATTTGCAGGCAGAGTGTGAAAGAATATGCTCTACTCCCACTTGCAAGTTTTGGTGTTTTTGTCTTTACGATTTGGAGTTCTAAAAAGGAAATCAGCTGTTTACATTTAACCTAGAGATATAAATATGACAGTGCACTTTGAAGTACTTTAAGTTTGTAGGTTTGGGACCTAGGGAATAACAATCAACAATTAAAATACCCATAGAAATGATTTGCATACCTGACATCAGAAATTAAAGGGTTGCAGAAACTCAAAAACATCTAACAACTGAAATCCAGCTTGCTTAAGTACACACCACAGCTGGAATATCAGTTTAAGCAAAGCTAAGGAAATCCAGTAAAAAGTTATATGAACTGAAGTATTCACTGCAGGAATCATATCAAGATAGCCAATCTGCAGATGTGGCAAACAATTGCATTGTTTCCTTTCAGCTATCAGTACCAAGAGATATCATCACGTGGGATCACTCCATTGCCACACTGCTCTGATCCTTTCTACTTCATTATAATCATCCTTGATCCTGACTACGCAAAACAGTGTATAATAAACAAGATAATGCTGACCATAACGTACAAGCTACCTGACATTGAAATCACTCATTAACCACATATTTCAACGCAACATCTGACAATGCATTTCTGAAGTACAGACACAAACTATTATTATCCCACTTACTGACATCAGCAGAGAAGGAAAGGGAACGTAGCAAAATTAATCAGAATAAGAAGTGATTAATATGAGGACAATTGAAGATGATGTTGTCAATATGCAGACAAACATAAAACAATAACAGAATACAACTTATCTGTTGTCATATATATAACAATAGATATAAAAACCAAAAAGGTATAAGAATAAAATGAGGAAAATGACACTGGGAGTATGGAGAATGAAGAATATAGAATGCTTCAGAATAACGTAGAGCAATACAGTGGCCAGAAATGGGCTGTGGCTTACTATCATATCTCAGATATGTAACAGATTGAGCAATCTAGTTGCTCTAAGAGGTTTTATCCATCTTTCCTAGAAACAATGAAAAAAAGTCAAATTAAGCTACCACAATTCCCCTTTAAGAGATGCACTTCCCAAACTGTTCCTTCAGACACAGGAGTTAGTGGTATTGCCAGTAAATAGAGTATATCTGATAGAGTTCACTCAGCCATTTTAAAGGCATGATCTGTTTGACATACTGGTATTTCTATGATGCTATTTGACCTTGTTTCTCACATACATGCTACAGCTTTCATACATCAATGCAAGAATGGCACTTTAAAAAAAAAAAAGTTTCTTTAAACTTAAAATTGAAAGTGGATGTTGGCCAAAACCCACCCATGAGGCTGCTGCAATTTCAGAAGATGCAATTGTGGACAGATAGGGATGCATTTGACATCAAGTTCTGAACAGCTTTGCCAAACCTTGTCAGAAATGACAATTTTTTCCCTTTCATTTGCTCTCTGATCTCCTACGTAGAGCTAGTAGGTGGCCAAGAGCTTCTGTGGAAGTACTCAGGAAACAACTTCCTAGGTCAAACCATTACGTAATCTCTCCCCTGAATAAGTTATATATTTCAGAAGTCTGACAATGCCCAAGAGCTTTCAGTCCAGTGAATCCAAGGAAACTGCCCATATTGGAGTTACTAATTCTCTACAGCTATATTAACTTTAAAATGTCATGTAATATAGTTTATATACAAATTAAAAATTTTTAAAATATCAAGCTAGCTTTGTATTTCTGCTCCACAGACAGTTGCACAATTAACTTGATTTGACCAAGTGGCACACTGTGGCATGCAGAAGTGACAAAAGGCAGGTTTCAGCACATCCACATCTACAGACTTCATTGGTGCACATAGAGGCTATTTATTCCACCCCAACCACATGTAAAAGCAATGAAAAAAAGGCTCAGGTATAATTAGTTCTTCAGTCTTTGTAGCAAGACTTGCACAGATTTGGTTGGGGGTTTTCTTGTTTGTTGTTTTTTTTGTTGTTGTTGCTTTGTTTGTTGTTTTGGGGTTGGGTTTTGGTTTTTGGTTTCTTTTTTGTTTGTTTTTTAAAAAGAGTGAGCAGAATTAGAAATGGTTGGTCAGCTCACAGAAATAATACAGATGAAGACTGACAGAATTAAGAGTGCAAAGCCCAAGACTTTTGCTGTAATTGCAACATCAGGCAATGAACAGGCTGATTAAAGTCAGCATTTTCATCTGCTTATTTCAGCCCTCCAGGACATGGATCAGAAAGTTAAGTAAATGAGTGAAGTACTCAACAGTTTAAATCAGTCCAAACATATTTGTAAAAAAAAAATCCTG
>JAOXNG010000064.1:24814082-24833701 GCA_028566535.1 Scolopax minor
GCTTATTTCAGCCCTCCAGGACATGGCCCAAAGTCCAAATTGGTAGAAATTAGTCATGCCTTGCTCATTACCCCAAAGTCACAGACTTGCATACAAGAATTTGAACATATAACTTTAGAAACTCATTGCCATCCAAAAATGATGTTAAGGGGGGGGGGGGGGAAGAACAGATTTAGAAAAAACAGTATTTCCTGCATTTCTTTTGAAAATGTTTCCATTGAACATCCATCTGTTTATTTAATGTATATCCTATGTATCTCAGGATTACAAATGTATCCTTTATCCTGTTTTATCATCACTATGCATAGAAAAAAAATGTAGACAGGAACCTAACTTTTAGGAAATCATCAAGCTATCCTAATTCAGCTTGAAGTACTGGAAACATTATTGAATTACCTATATGAGGCAACTAAGTATATACAACATACACTAGAAATTGCATCATCTGTATATATCTCAAAGCTGTAGAAAGAAGAATGTCATGATTTTACTTGACAGAAACATTTTTCTTGAATCTTTTAATATCAGTCAAGCTTTGCATGTATAAAGTAGAATCCTAATTGGGCATAACCAAAGATCCTTTTCTGATCACCAGAGGGCCAAGGCATCAAGTTAGAAAGCTTATTAAGTCCTTAAGCTTATATTATGTAATGAACTAAGGTTTGATGCTTAAAGATTTACGAAAGAAAATGACACAATGATTAATCTAACATTAGATCCTAACATTAGACTATGTTTTAAATGTGATGTAGAAATTACTGAACAGAGCTTTTTGAGTTAGATAATGCTAGATGATTATTTAGCCTCTTTCAAAACCACAGAAAGACTACTTTTACTAGACTATTTTCCCCCCCTCTTTTAGTCTGCAAAAAAAAAAAAAAAACAAACCACCCACCACACCCAAGAACACCTCAAATCTAGAGATATTTGTTTCCAGAATCATTATTTGTAGAGCTACTAACTTCTAGCAAGAATCTTTCCTTTAAAACAAACACTAATTTATCAAGAGCAGATTAAAATAAATTTGCTCTTTGATACACACAAAAAACTTCCTTTGTGAATACAGACTAGTAACCTCAAAGCATGCCTCAACTAAAAATAGATGGTAAAAGCCTAGCTTGCTTGTTCTTTCTTATAAGTATTGAAAATCACATGCCCCAAAGGGTTTAATATGAGTGCTTTTCATAAGTTTGCTTCCAACAGAAAGTGTCTGTATTCACCTAGATAAAGAAAAATGCAGAAATATCACTTTAACAATAGACAGTAAAGCCAACCAATAAAAACTGGTTTTAAAATTTTGGCTTCAATTGATAGTTACTCTTGTAAATAAGCTGAGAAGGCAGGTGTTCAGTTGTTGAAAGCAGAGCTGTTGCATAACATAGTGCATTACAGCTACAAAAAAAGGCAGCCTTTACTATACTGTTTATACTTCTCTCTGAATAAATATCATAACCAACCAATGCTTGCCTGAGAACTGGGCTACCATCATAATAAATCCCCACTGAAATAATTCAAACTAGAGAGTTACATTTTGATGATCCATGATATTTAAAACCATGGTGCTTGATAGTAACAATCAGCACTACAGCATGATACTTAGTATGTGAAAAATAGGGAAGAAAGTAAGAGTAATTTCATTTCCAAAGAGCTTGCCTTAAACCAATTTTGAAGAGTCTAAACAGGAAAAAAAGTCTCAGGAAGATTACTGTAACAGCATTTTGAGTATAGACTGCCTCTATGCACAGTAAATCTTCAAATATTATTCTGGAAAAATGAACTGTTTCATTTCATTTATTTTACAACATGAAGCAACATATGTATTGGCTATTAATTACATCACTAGTTCCTCAAACACTAGGAAAAAATGAACATGCTGTCTAGCTCCAGGGTGATTAGCTGACTGTGTCATTAATCAGCTGTTTCCCATTTACAGTAACAGTTCATGAGGCTTAAGTTCACTTTGATGTTAGTAATATAACTATATTATCCTACTTGTTTTATTTCTGACCCTCATGTTAAAATATCAAAGAGCATTTAAAGGAAAAAAAATTTTTTTTTTTTATTTATCTCAAGCAATTTAGGAAATAAAAAGTTGCCTTCTAGGACATATTTCAGTTGATACATTCCACTATGCAATTACTTTCTATTTCACACAGTTGTGAATAAAAGACATCAAGGCAAATATATAATTTTTAAGCAAAGTGACTCATCTTTAAAGATTATATTTAAGGTTATAAACTTAGGCTGTCCACAAAGCTATGCCCTACAATATCTTTCTTAGGGCAGCAATACAGTTATAACTCTTGATTTTCATAAACTTATGGGAAAACCTAACGGATCTGGAAATTCCCATCTTTCACATAGCTTGGACTTGTCAATAAAGAGAATACAATGTAGTTCCAAAAGAGGTTGCTAGCCAGGACAGCTGGCATTTCAGAATTTGTCAGGTAAAACATTAATATAGATTTTTAGAATGCTGTACACTACAATGTCATTCAGAAAGTCTGGCCTGTATCACAAGTATACATTTCTGAAGAAACAGAAGTTGAATTTACTGGCCCTCCAATAAAAAAAAAAAATCTCATCTGTTGTGTAAAGAACACAATCATATTTTCATCAGAAGCTTGTTGTGATTTCAACAGGAATGCTAGACTGAGTGTTAAAAGTGTTTAGTGTACTGAACTGCAAGGAGGGATCAAAAGTTGAGCTACTGATTAAGTATTTCATGAAATTAGAGCAAACTACCAAGTCAGGAGACCTGCCGTAGAAAGCAAATTAAACAACTGTTTGAATTACCTCTTCCAAGAATTCTAGATTAGTAAATTACTTCTGATCTCCAGCCAGGTTGAGATGATAGTGTTTTGTACAAAATGTGATTCCATAATATACAAAAATTGTTAGTTGAAAAGTCAGTATGCTTGTCCAACACAAGTACATGAATTAAGTTTTTAAATTAAACATAGAAGAAACATTTTTCTAAGGAGAATTTACATGTACTATTTAATTTTTTTGCAGTATCACTGAATTGACAGGCTTATGAAACAAGTATGATTAAGTGATAAGCATATTCATCTTGGACAATGGCATGATGCCAACCAAAACAGGAAACTGAGGGATCCAATTCATGGCCTAATTATATAAAGAAACTTAAACAAGAAAATACTGACTGCGAATAATCTGCAATTAAACAAGTTGCTTTGCAGAGACTACTCTATAAACATCATTATGTATTCAAACTCAGTTATGATAACTCGGGAAGGATCAAGCTTAAAGTAAGCAGTGCTTACTATTTAAAACCAATCTAGAAAAAAAGAAAGGCTTAATGACAGTTTATTTTTTTTAGAAGAAAGCTATAGAGTTTGCAAGGGACAACGCATTTCCTACACAAAATACCAGATTCTGCCCAAGTTTTCAACTCTTCTCCCTAACAAAAATAAAGCTACGGTTTTTGATACAATCACAGAAGCTTAAGACTGAATGTAATGTGACATACTAAACCATTAAGCACCTAGGCTCTCTGTTGTGGGTTAAATCCTTAAGTTAGGAGTTAGAACAAAAACAATAGTGTCCAAGTCTCTCCAGAATTCAGATAGTTCAAGAAATAAGCAAACAGGCTTCCTATATAACTGTTACATATCCTGCTGTCGAGGTAGTAAAGGTACTTGCACATGCAACTACTGTTAGGAAAATACAGCTTTATGAAGGTCCAAACTGAAATTTGTTTTACAAGGTGCATTTAAAGGTAGGCATAAGGAATCATCACTGATAAGGGGTTTGTTTTGGTTTTTTTTTTTTTTTTTTTACACTTGAGGCAGCTAGTTGTTCCATCTGTTGGACAAAGCAATTGGTGAAAAGAGTAACCGTCTCTTTTGAAAAATGATTGTTACCTCACCTATGCTCTGAACCTGACTCAAGCCAGTAGACTGCAGCCCTCCATCCACATCAACTAATAGTAACAAGAGCATGTGTTACATGTGGGCCAGCACCACAGATGTTCAATCCGAACAGAAATAGTTTATCTGTATTTACAATAGATCTTTATACTGAAAAGTAGTTTCAGACTCTGGTTTCTTCCTGTAAAGCTAGGAAGTTTTCATTTCAAGCTAGCAAATTTTCATTAAATATATTATTTTAAAATCCTATTTTCTTCCCAGAGGCCTTCTTTTGCACCTCATTTTAATGAGATGAGAACAAGTTATTTAAGCAGCTATAAGCCACAATTAAAATTTTGTCTGATTGATAAGAAAGATAAAGTATTTTACTACAGAACCCCAAGTCTTAAGTAATAATGTTCTACATGGTATTAAGTAACTAACCTACTCTTTAAGGTAAGCCTCCAGAACATTGCCAGAAAATGAGTTTTGGACAGAGAAAGCACAATATTGCTTTTTTTTTTTTTTATGTATACTCCTTTGCGCATCAAGGGCATTTCTGTTTCCATTATGTAAAAGTACACTAAATTTCCATAGCATCTGTATCACTTGTACTACAAACTCTTAAAGAATCTTATGTAGTACTTCCTCCACATAATGCTTTATGGAAGAGAGAAGCATTAAATTCTGTAAAGCCAGGCAATGGGAACAGAGAAACTTGGTGAAATTGACACAGGAATTAAATCTTTTCCAAACAAATACCTACCACAGCATCATTATTCCTTTTAATATTCCTATTAATATTAGCATACAAAAGAATTCCCATTTTCACTGGAATCACAAGAATGTTCCATCACATGCTTAATTATAAAGAACTAAAACATGGGTTAAGCAAATAAGAGGTGATTTCACTCAATAGTAAGATACTTGCTGCTCACCAGGCTGTTTCCCAGTTTGAATTTGTTTTCCTAGTTTTATCAGTTTCATAATCCCAGAGAAGTTTAGGAATAAATGCAGAGGCTGTAATACAAGTATTAGAGTAATCTAATTGACATACACTTTTTAACAAGAACTCTCTACTAGAGGAGGATTCCAAAATGTAGACATTTAAGAAAGAAGAGATAACACTACTCAATTAGTCCTTCAGTTCTGAAAATACATTAGTTTTTCCTGAAGCAGTAACATAGACTTAACTAGCCTTTTTGTCTGATCCTAACAATTATTTTCCACAAAAGAGGAAGAGATATCTTGTAACAAATCATTACTATATGAAGAGAGTTACTTATGCCCATCAAATAATTCCTCAAGGGAAAAATATCATATTTCTTTGTAAAGCTTAATGAGACATAACAAATCAAGAGGAAGACTTGGAAGAAAGACAGTTTATTAGTAAAATTCCTCAAGTGTTAATATGGAAAACTTTAATCTGCAGGTGTATTGTGGCTAACCACTGAAGATTTTTCTACATAGTTTATCTATCATAAAGGGTTCTTTCATATTGCTGAGACTACTGCCATTTCAAAAGTGTGTATTATTCATCATGCATTATCTAGAGGTACACAATTCCTACAATCCAAGAGAAAAGCAACAGCTGTTCAGAGAACAGAGTGCATCAATCAATCAGAAAAAAACAGCAGATGACTAACCACCACTGTTCTTCCACTTACCACGAGGGAATTAAAAAGAAAAAGTAATCCCCCCAAACCAGTGTCTCCACACGCAAACTATGTGTACAAATATATAACTGTTCTTTAGATACGCATTTACATAAAGAATGGAACAAAACATTTTCAGGACTCTGAACCAACAGCCCCATATACCAGGTCTAATGCTTAAACTTTCTGAGTGCTCATCCATTGCTGCTTCTACTTTTACAAAATTTATTCCCAGAGATTCTGTAACATCCTACTATTTTTTAAAAATTTGCTCCCTACTATTTGAGATTTGTGCTTTCAAAGTTTCAGTAAGGAAGCAAATGGCAAGTGGTCATAGTTACTGCACTGTTACAGAAAATTCATTCTGAATATACATTTTAGTTGTCACACAACTTATTACAGCAAAGTATATTCCACTTCAGATCTTCAGCAACAAAAGAAGGGAAGGCATTTGCTTTCCTCATTTCAGACATGCCATCACTGCTCCAGAGGCAGAGAAATATACACTTCCACCTGCATGCAGTTATGTGAACTTCAGCACAAGAGACACTGATGTTGAAAAGCAGTATGTAGGTCAGTATAAAGTTCTAGTCCAGCTCTTTGGAATCAGCATTTCAGTTCCTCAGCTCAAACAGTTTGCAATAAGCACCAGTGTTAAGCGTGTTGGTAAACAACAGTCTAAGCCATGCACTGCATACCAATCACTTTTAAGCTGGTGTCAGTTCAATGGGCATTTGTTTCAAGACGTGTAATATCTGAAGTCCTTCACTCTATCCAGCATAGCAACCTATTCTTTACACCTCAAGAATTGTTCTCCAGTGCTTCATTTCAGATCTAACAATAAGCTTCGACAAAAATAATGTTCTGCCTGTTTTGAGTTTATTCCACCCATTTCTGATAAGGCTATAATTTAATATTTTTCTGGGAAGAGTAAATAAATAGTGTGAAATAAGTTTGCAAATGCAGTGTAAATAATTGGCTTTATTTGATCTACTTAGTACTAGGAAATTCTGCCTCATTTCTTTTAGGATATTCTTGTGTGAGTGTGGTATGATTATTTTCTCACAGCATTTCATTCCACTTTCACATATCTAGGAGAAAACCACTCTGCTGGGAGGACTGGTTGCCCAAAACATCAGTCAAAACTTTTACAGAAACATAAACATGAAAGTAGAATTGAAATTAAATGTTTCCACTGGATGATAAAAAAACCCCTCTCATTTTACAATGAATTACTACATTTCAAGTGTTGGCTTAAAATATGAGATGGGTAATAGAAGGCTCTGTATGATACTTGCCTTTGAACAACTGTGCAACGAACACATCAATTCAGCAAAACAATCCTAGTACGCTCTATTACTTTGTAAATTAGTTTTTAGAAAGCTGACAACAAACAAATCTAGCTGAGATCAGATCTCCTTAAATTTAACTAAATCTCTAGTTTCATATATACCATCCATCTTCACTTCTACGAGGAATAAACTAACAGGGAACATTGTTTTATTTTCTCAACCCCTTTAAAAAGGGAAGAATAATGCATAACTGATACAGCTGCCTCACCAATAAATTAAATGCTGGCACTCATTGCAAACTTCTTAACCTGAGGAATTTAAATACTGATTCCAAAGAGCTGAACTACAATTTTATACTGACCTATATAAAACAAACTGACAGTGAATAGTAGTATGTTAAAAATATACAAGATGAAATATACTAGTTTGAAATCCCCTTCTCCAAACTCCCTACAAGAGCCTTCTCATCTCAAACCCACAGCTAGAGCAATTATTTGGAAATGCTCAACAAGTCTTATGTCAGATGCTCGCCTGGCATCCTAGCAAAGTGAAACTCAGAGGCCACTTACAAACACAAATATTTGTAGAACTAAATCCATCATGCAAATTTTTGTTACTTGAAACCCATTAACTTTAAAAGTCATCCACATTTTGTATTGTTTCTAATATCAAGAAAAAATTAATGACCGAGCATCAATTTCACAGCAATTTTAATCATTTCTATTTTCAGCTTGTTTCTTTTGAATAAATGAGCATTTTTAACCTTTTTAATTATGCTTCTCCTAATATTCACATTGTCTCTGTACATCTTTTAACCAACAATCTATGTAATAGACTAAAGTCTCTTAATTTTGTAGGTTAAGTGAAAAATAAGAGAAATAAAATGAAACTTTTCATATAGCAAAACTACAATCTGAACTCTAAAAATGTGTCAAACAACTACAGCTATATTATAAGCCATCCCAAAAGTATCATTCAAATGGAATATTATTCAAATATTATTTAATTTAAAAAGCAGGAATTGCTCAAACTCTTCTGTTCTTTCCTGAATTTTCAGGATCTTTGCAGACCTTAGGTTCATTGCACACTGTATAACACTAAATCCATAGTATTAGTCTTGACCGTGCATAAATGTTTTGTGAAGCATTCATGTCAATCAGTGCAATAAACAAGCTGAGAATGGAGTTTCTCTAATCACATTATAAGGTAGATTTGGTTTTGGTTTGCTGGGGGGTTTTTTCTTGTTGTTGTTTGTTTTTTGGTTTTTTTTCCCAATAGGATAAAAAAAGTACTTTTCCCCACAGTACATAGCTTGTATTCTTTAGTGGCTGCTCCAGGAAAGAAAAAGAGCCCCAGGAGTAACTGAGTTTATAACAGCTAACCAAAAGAGTTAAAATGGTTACGTCTTTATCAAGCAAATCCTCAGGAAGAAAATTTCAAGAACAATAAATGGCTAACTTTCTCACTGGCAGATTGTGAAGGAGAAGGGACAAGACATATAGCAACCCCTTCTCTCACACGAGAATCATTAGCATTTACAAAGTTTAATCTTTGAAGGGAAGAAAAGCTTCCAGACACCTTCAGCAAAAGAAACCTTTCAAACATCAACTGAGTGCAAATAAATGATGTGCCAAGTCTGCTCCAGAGAGAAAACCTGAATGCCAGGAAGTTTCCCTCCCCCTTCCTTGGAGGGGAGAAAGAGAAAGACAGATTGTTGATGCCTAGTCCTATACTGAAGTTCCCATAGAGCTCTTAACTCTTGATGTACAAGCTCTAGAAGTATAATTCTTCAGTAAGCAGGCAAGAAAACTGATCAGCTATGGGAACTGACTTAATAGTTACATAAGATATTTCAGAATTTTAGAAAGCTCTACTGCAACACTAGACTAAATGCTATGATGTTTTGATACAAAACATTTGAACTGCCCAATTAGATTGCTCTGTTTCCTAATTTAAGTCTAAAATGAAAAAAACTTTTATGTTGAAAGCAATGAAACAATCTTTAGAAAAGGAATTTAACTGAACAATAAGGTTAGGATAATCAAGCATGCAAAATTAAAGATCACTGAAAGCTTTGCTACCATTTCTGAGCTTATAAACAGTGTAGTAGTCCATATAAAGCCAGATATCTTTAGGTTCTATTGTGCTATGCAGAGCTAATTCCTAGGACAAAGCAGCAGGCATAAGGGAAAAAAAATAAGCCTACAGAAATAACAAGAACTTAAAATATTTAATAACAAGAATTGTCTAGTTTATATCCCATTCCTCCATTGTGTAAGATGCATAGAGAAAAAAATTGTGCAGAATCACTTTGGAAGAGGTGGACTAAATTTCAGTCTAAACTGGCTTCTGAAGATAACCCATGGAAGACAGACCCTGAAGCTTAAAATTTACATATACAATAGAAGCTGTTAGAAACAGCTGTTAGTTTCTACACCATGTGATTAGTCTCTCAAAATAAGAGAGCCTGTTAGCAGACTTAACTTCACAGCTAGTTTATCTGGTTTTAGAACCATATTTCATGCATTCTACATTCTTTGTCTTCTATGTCCCTGTCTGGAAAACTGAGCAGAAACTTATTTCTAAAAAACAGATGACAACTAATATTTGTATGTACTCTCTTCAGTAGAATTACATCCCTTATGAAGCACTTGAAGACCCTTCAAGGCCCAAATTCAACAAGATCCTTTATGAAGTTAACATAGACAACAGGTGTATATGATGGGTCTAAATGATTGCATACCACGACCCCACATACTCAACATTTCTGTGACATGATCCCATATGGGTCCCAACACAAATGAAATGGGACCATTTGTCCAGTAAGATGCTACACCTCAGTTCTGTATGAACAGCCCACAAACCTTAAAATTATGGACACATTTGTGGTAGAGTATATGCATATCTACTTTCTAGGCTTGCAGTCTTGAATTTAGAGACAAGGATACATCTTATTACAGTTTTTTTGCCTGCACAGCAAAAGCTAATGATCTTAATAGATACCACTTAAAACTCAAGAATTGAGTCATTGAGTTTCCATTTACACAAACCTGGAACAGTCTACATCCTGTAGTGGTTATCATATCTATTATTGAGCATAATAATTAATCAGAAAGTTCAAAAGAACACTTTTGCTCTTCTGATTTATTTATAATCTGACTGGAAGATAAAGACAACCCTTAATTTGCTGCTCTACATAACACATTTCTTCAAAACTGATTAGGCAGTTCACTAAAATAATTTTGAAGCATAGAAATACATTGAATCCGGTGATCAAATTTTCAGACACTCCTCATTACTAGTTTTCTTCAAAAGTCTGAGTTTTTACCTTGCATAACAACCCTTAGCTTTCTTAAAAGCATTTGATCTTTGTTGCCAGCTAGCACAGGTTACAGTTATGAACACTACATTTTATTTGGCTAAATTTGAAACTGAAAGCTCCAGGAATGCTTGTGAGTCACACAGACCCTGCTCCACAGGCTTTTCTTCCAATTTCAATTGAAGCAAAATAAGCAATTAAGTAGCTTTGGTTTTAAAGCTCAACATAACATCAACGTAGAGCTGATCTCTCTAACAGCTTGCATACACTTTTCCTGATATTCCTTTAGCTTGATGTGCAAAACCCGTTCTGTTACCACCTTCCAAGCTGTTTTTTTCCTTGGCTTAATTTTTTGGCCCCTCATCCCTAAAACAAGGGGTCTTTTGCTCAAGACCATTCAGAGTCTGGGCTTTTGCATAGCCACCCTAATCTACATAGTATATTACCTTCATTTATCAGCAGTTCCTTTCTTCCTTTGTAACAGAAGGCAGGAGCCTGCTATCCATCTGTCTGCACAGAGTCACTTCCTCAGATGTAGATGCTCCTTCCTCCAGTGCACCCTCCAGCCCCAGTGAGCTAACTCAAGTCACATGCTGCAGGCTCATTTCCTGCCCTGCACTCCTGAGCTGTTATACAGACCTCACACTGGCCCTTACAGACTCCTTTGCACATAAAAGGAAAAAGGACTGACTAGTGGTTACTGCAGTGCTGATGTGTCACTCAGCCTTTAAAGGACAGCAAGCTCCAGTTGTCTCCAGTGAGTACTACTTTAAGGCACATCACACTTCAGCCAGAAATAAATGAATCTGCACGAGCACAAAATTTGAGCCCATGCCACAATGCCCCAGGGCTCAGCTGTATATTCTGCATCCTTTCTGTATGAAGGACTAGCCTCCACTGATAAGTCAGTACCTACCGAGTTGGTAATTCTGCTTAAGCAAGGATCAAGCTCTCTTGCTTGCAATTACTTCCCTCCCCTGACAAGAAAGATCCCTTGCCAGATGATATTAACCCTCTGAAGTGCTGTCAAGTTTTTATTGGAAAAACGCACAGACAACCTCCACTGACCATGGCAGAAGTCCACTTTCAATGTGCACTACTATTCATGTGTCCCAGATGCTGACTTGTTTTCCCAATGCTATTCTGTAGCTAAACCATGCCACCTTTTAATCACCAACAAGTGAGTCTGCTGTATTAATAAGCACTTATTATTAGGACATGGTATTTTGCCCTGAATTAGAATATGGCAACACCGAGTATTAGCAGCAACACATACATTGCCTATTCACAGGTTCATGACCCTAAATCTTTTTCCTGTCAAGCAGTATAACATTTAGTATAAAATGAATTGTACCTGCTTTAATTAGAACACCTTGTAAAGCAACTTTCAGCAAGAAAAAACACAAGAAGCAAAGAAAGGAGTTTTGGGGTTGCTGGAGTTGTGACTCAATTGCAATTTTGTGGGTTTTTTTTCTCTTTAATATAAGTGGTGTAAATAATGGCCCATAGCTCTAATTTTGTCACCTACCACCACCATTCCCTTACCTGTGGTCAAACATACCAGAACTTCTGTTTCTGTTGCAATGAGGAACTAAGACTCTAGCAGATAAGTAGCTATAACCAAAAGGATTATGGGCGCCTTTTGCAAATACAAGCAAAAGCAAACAGTGAAGAACATCATCAGAAAGAACCTGTTTACAGGGCTGCAAAATAAATGGAGGAGTTGCAAAATCATCTTCATCTACCTTCCCCAATCCACTCGGTTACCAGTGCAAACCAGCCCTACTGACCAAACAAAAGGAGACGAAGTCAGGGCCTCATATGGAAAGGGCCATCAAGAATTCACTAAGACTTCACTCCCGAGTGACCACTAAACACCACTAAGGACCACCCAAGACCTTCTATGAAGCCTCTAAAGGGCTTAATGCTCATGTGCCAGGGTGATGAGAATATTATGAGTTCTGGGAAATGTAATGAACATGCATATCCTGTATAGATATAAGTTTCTGTGAATCTTGCACTTGGTGGACATGCTGTGTAGAGAGATCCCTTATGCCCCAATAAAAGAATGCCTGCTTCTTAAAACTACATTGGTGTTAAGGAGTTTTTCCCAATTTTGGTAACAATTTCTACTTGACATTACCTCCGACTAATTGTCTGTGTGAGCTAGATAATACTTTATTATTAAAACAGCCATCCACAAACCAGATATTCCTTATGACTCAATCTGACTATTCTTCACTTAATTTGAACACTACCAATAACAATTAGTGACTACTTTGGACACTCCAATAAGTTGGTCTTCTTACTTTCTTCCCACTTTAATATTCACTAAGAGATTATACGTCAGAAAAAATATCAGCAACTAGATTTTTACATTGAAGTAGTACAAAAAGCAATTGTAAAAAGGAATCTTTAAACAAGCTAGAAGGCATTTTCCTCTATAATTGAGTTCTTATTTTCAGATTTCTTCTGCAGCAGTAAAAACCATGTTTGACACAAAGGGCATGAGGATTCAGCTGTACTCTTTTCTGTCCTGAACCAAAATTAACCAAGAATGACAATACCCCTCAAATATTTTCACACGTAAGACCCTAATAATTTTTTAAAATTACTAGTAATATAACACTTATCTGCAATGTAACATCTTAATGACAAAACCTCAAGTTGTCAGTGTGTTAATACTGTTTTAAATCTGCAATACTGATGACTGAGGCATTAGAAGTTTAACATTTTAAGTTGTTTCTATTTCACATAAGTATAATTTGTCCTTGGTGTTCAAGCTCATTCTTTATTCATTGCTCCCTGTACAATACTGGTTGACCTTGTAGGTTAGTCTTTTGTATTACATTATATAAACCCTTTACTGTAATTAAGTGTAATTATATCTTACTGCAATTAAGTGCAATTATATCCAGAGAGTCTTCCATCAGCCCCCTTTGTTTCAGATTCATCCCAATTTCCTTTTATGCTGACTTCACAACAAAATCATAGTATGCAGGAGTTCTGATTTCACTCAGTAGTACCACTTGAGATAGAAGAACAGTTTCAATATTATTATTTAGATAATTCATAAAGTGGAGGATAAATGGGTCACTTAAGATCCAGGACTCCCCATCACAGATATCTTCAATGCCTATATTAATATACTTTATTTTAAACTATTCTGAGGTGTTTCATTTTTCACATTTCATATGCTGAACTTTCTTCCTTTATTAATTTCAATTCTATTTCCTGTCAAGAGCCAGGCCCTGTTCCTAGAAAAAAATCTATATGCAAGCCTAGCTTTATACAACAATTTCCCTTCTTGTCTTTTACTCACTTAGTCCTCCAATTAAGATTCATAACTGGTACCAGATGTATATAAAACCAGACATAGTTACTTCTGAAAATAATAGGAAAATATAATACAAAATAGTAGCAGAGAGAACAACCAACAAAATTGTTTCTTTACATTACCCTGTAGAGCCAAGGCCTTTGTGAAAAAGGGCTTTTTAGCCTATTGTCTTATCCTTCATGTCTTTTGAGTGCTTTCTTCAGCCAGTTCTGCCTTCACAAATTACACCCTATTCCAAATGTAACAGAGGAATGGAAATATTCTGCACATTACCCAAGTGTCCCAGGATCAGTATTATAATTTTCTTCTTTCACAATTTCTTTCTTTTGGAACAGTTTGTTCCAGGATGCTTACAAACAAGATCTGGAAGTTTACGCTCATAGGACTCTGATTTGTCCATTTGCATTTATACAGTATTTTAAAATAAGATGGGTAAGGGAACTATGATTTAAAGCTAAGACTGAAAGTAGAGAAGTAAGGAAGAGGCTTATAAATCACCAAAATACACACAGACAAAAAAAAAATCTTAGACTGTCCCTTCTTTCTCTGCTACATTCTAAACTTCACAACTAAATCCTAAGTATCTCATGAGTTAGACCTCCAACATGAAAAATATTAATAAAAATATTTTTTGTAGACAATCCATACTCAAGCCATCAGCTTGCTTTGCTGTCTTCACTTCATCGCTCTTCACGCCAGTATTTCTCAGGGGAAAACAGCTTTCCTGTTCAATGAAATATATCACTAGAAATTCGCTATTTTTCTGAGAATAGACTGTTCTTATTGACAACATGGGGATTTTTACATTTGTACAAGACTTGCTAGCCTCAGTCTAGAGCAGAAAGGGCTTCATACATCATCTTTGTCTTCTCAGGAAAGATTTGGTCATCCCTGGATTCTTCCCAGACTTCCTGGGGGAAGTCAGAGTGGGACGGTGGAGAAAACCCATAAAGCTGACACATTCTTCTGAGAAGTTTTGGTTTCAACAGTTTAGTATTTGAAAAGCCTACTTGAAAGTGTGCTTAAAGTTTCTGATTTTAGCTCTTTATATTTTTTTTTATTCTTAATTAATTCTCTTAATTCCATAGTAAGACTGCAATGCTGGTTTGAATCCTTTTAAGTAATGTGCTTTTTTTTTAATTTTTAGTTTAAATAAATTTTTCAAGGCTGAGATTTAATAAAGATAAGATCCATCAGAAAGAAAATTTTACATTGTATATGAAACATATAAGAAATGGACTTTCTTTCCAGTCCTTGTTGCTTGTAACTTATCAACAATCAGTAAAGTTTTTTTGATTGCAACCTACTTAGCACAAAGAAATCGTGTGAGAACTTTCCTCCCAAATTCTGACTTCAGATACTATCAGGCATATATATCATCATCTTACAGTTGTGGAAAGCCAAATAAATAGATCCATCACCACACACCTACAGCCACAGAAGTAAGCACACTCCTTGCTTTTAAAGGGAGATGTAATGAATAATCCTCTATTAGCTTGTTGCTGCATACAACCCTATTAACTGGACAATCCAATAAAAGTCATTACAACCATTTACATTCAGCAGAGTGAAATCTTAGTTTATAAATACTTATGATAAGAATATACTTTGTTCTGTGTGTGCAAAGCAGCAAGAATGCAAATTCAAAGTTACATGCACAGATAAATCACGACTAAACTAAATTCCTTCAGATCAGTAAGTTTAGAATCTACAAACAGGTAAAACTGACAGTCAAAGCACAATGTATTACTCTTAGGTTTTTGGGAAAGGAAGGATAGGAGGATAAAGGATAGGCTATAGATAAGTCAGTTCATGAAATGTCTTGAGTCAGCACCATTAGCAACAACTCAGTGTACAGTAATAAAGGAAAGAGACCAATTATTATTTTTTTTGGTAGCCACCGAGAATGACAGAAAACCAAGACAATGTGCAAAGCACACCATTCTATTGCGTTTACTTTGAAGAGCATAATGACAAGAAAGTTTTAATCCCCAGTGGTAGCAGGAATTCTTTTTGACACAGAAAACAAACTGATTTTTCTAAATCTTATTATTTGACTTTTTTAGCTACAAAGCTAGAAGTACCAGATAAAAAGAAGTCAAATTACTTGATGCAACTCTACATGAGCTTTTAGGATGCGAAGCCTTCTGGTTTGTAGCATTAGCATAGCAAAGTTTAAGTAGTCTTAATTGAGAGATTAATATCCAAGATATGCCAGTCAGTTTTTGCATAGTAAATCTGCAGAGTCCTCAATTAGCTTAAAATCTCCTTAATGAGGCAAATCAGGAAAATAATATGCTAATATGCTCACTGGGTCCTTATCTGCATTCATTTTTGAAAACTAAGCGATTCCAGCAGCTTATACACAGTTTCTGAAACACTGGATAAATATTTAACGGCAGGCAGGCTCTCTCAATCATGAGGACAGTGTTTCTGGCAAAACCTTTAATACTGCTGTAATAATCAATGAAGAGCGATACTTTTACCTCCTATAGCTCTAGTTTATCAGATTTTTAACAAGGTAATACTTTATGTAAATTTCTTGGGCAAAAAAAGGTAATTTTTTGAACAAATCTTTTCAGCTCATACATAAAGATACAGAATGACTGATGAATATTCTACTCAGCTTCCATATGATTAAGCAAGTTGAAGAGTTACTACCCTAGCTATAACCCTTCCTGCACTACATACCTTTATGATACTTAGACAGTGAGGATAATTATTTAAGTAACACAAACTTAAGGCTTAAGAGGTCTAGAAGTTTGCAATAAACTCAGTAAACAAATTAATACTATTACAGTCTTGTGTTTCCCCCTCTCTCCCCCTGCCCCCAATTTATCTGTTTGGAAAGAAGCTGCTCACAATTACAACTTCATCCTCAGGGAGCTTGTTACTTTAAGGAATTTTCCCTATCTAAATATTTAATTATAAAAAACATTTTGTTTGTTCTCCCTGTCAAAAGCAAAAAAGTTATAACAGTATTTATAATCAGGATATACAGCTTTTCTCTTAACAACAGGACATGCAGAAAAATAAACTAACCTTTTTTGTAAAAAGCAAAGTCTACCTCCTCTTTACCTGTCTTTCCCCTGCGTTTAACAGCACCATCTCAGACATTCCTGGATTACTGCCTAGCCATCTTCATTCCTTTTCCAGTGTGACAAACTTAAGTTCTTTCTGTTAAACAAATAAATTAAGTGTTAGTAGTAGCCTACTGAGCATATTCATTTCTTTAAACTTCCCAATAAAATTAAGTAAAGACATGAAAATGCCTCATTTTGTAAGTCCTACTGGACTGCATAATCTAATAAAAACTGTTTTTCCTAAGCAAAAATTAGTTACAAACAACCAATAGATAAAGAATTAGAATGGTAATGGTAAGAACCACTCCTTCTTCCTAATTATAACAGCTTCTCAGAAGCTTTCCTTCAGAGCCAGTAGAGAAGCAGAGAGTGACACAGAAAGATTAAGTGTAGAGTAACTTACTTCTGTGCACCAAGTTCAAAAGACTAGTATCAGAAAAAAAAAAAAGCAAGAACAGAGCTAGTCTATAGGGAAACAAACGAGGAAAGAAGACCAGCTACAAGACAGACAAGAGTAGTGTCCTCACCTGAGGATGCAGGCCCTATAAATCACCACAGAGCACTCATTGTAACATCACCAGGTCAGTGATTATGAGGCAAACACTAGGTCAGGTCTGCAGTCACACTGCAAAAAAAAAAATAACACACCCCACCCCTCCCTAACAGGCAAAAGAGAGCACTAACTTCAAAAATTGCTCTTAAGTACCTTTATGCAGAAGGGGTGTGAGTGAGTATATATATCCCAGTTGAAGATGATTTGAGCAATTAAGGCCTAAAAGAGCACTAAAAACTAGTTAGTTGAATTTGACATTTCTTGCAGCTGAGAATAATTGCCTAACCTGCATGTTTTGATGCAGCTGAGTAATATTTTCCCTGACCAAGGCACTGATTACTCCTACTATAATTGGGTTATCTTATGCATTACTAGATTTTCTCTAGCTAGTAGGAATATAGGTACGTTTTGCAAAGCTTTCTCTGGGGGATTTCCACAAGCTCTTCTGTGAATATACTGGGAGATATTTGTCAACGTTGGTGACGTATTTTATGCTTTCTGCACTGGTGTTTTCTACTGGATTTGATAAATCCAGTTTTCTTCAGAAACATCAGAGAGCTGTTCAAAGTGAGGACTATGTAGCTTAAACTGAGAGTTTGAGAGTAGCTAGGCTGTCTTTGTGTCTGTTTAAAACAAGATTAGATTTAGGCCTGTGAAAATCATCTTAAGTGCAAGTTTGCAGGGCTTGTGACAGAGAGCTGTGGACTATGTTTATGCACACACATTGTTCTTTCCAAACAGGACTTTCTAATAGGACTGTGTTAGTGAGACCTTAATTTGATTTAAAGCTGATTTGACAAAATCAAAAGCAGCAGCTGTTTCAGGCAGGTTCGGTGTTTTTAACAATGCTTCATCTCTGGTCAACACAAGAGGAACATCCCAATCTTTCCTTCTCTCTCTGAGAGTAGCAAGGCTCTCTAAAGGAATATCTCTGCACAGCCAAATGGAGTAGCACATCCAAGCACGTTTGTGCTAATATTAATCTAGCAGTAAGAACCCAGATATTGCAGGAGGGCCCTTTCATGGAGCATCACCTCAAGGCTAGCCCTGCTGAGGATCCAGAAAATCACCTGATAGGTATTTTAGCTGCTAGCCCAGCTCAAGCTCTTTAGTCAGAGCTGTAGTTATAGGTGTCAGCCAGTTCACAGCTAGCAACACAAGCATGCCAGAGAGAAAATATACCATCATGTTGTTTCTTAGATATAGCAGAAATACTTCCTGCAAATGCTAGTCTCTGATTAATGGATTTGAAGGTTTTTAGCATGTCTTCAATCTGTTTCTGAGCCTTAATTAGGAATTAAACCTGAGGTCCCTTAGAGCTACTGGGATCTCTTTGTGACTTTCCTTCTGGAGGCACAAAAGCATGAAAATCTCTGTCATTGCTGTTTCAACATTTTTGTTAATTCAATGTTAAACTGAGCTTTCAAAGCCATTAGGAGGAAAGCATGTACTGTTTGTCTACTAGAATGGTTGAGTATATTTATTAAGTAAAACCAGTCATATTCCAATGAAATTTTCTAGCTAAAAAAAAAAAAGGTATATTTGCAAGATGATATATATGGTATTATATATAATCTGCTGGTGACTTATTGAGAGTATTGTATAGACTAGAAAGAGAATTTGTGTGTTTTATTTATAATCAACTGCCAACTTTCTAATAATAGCAGTGATCTCATCAGAAGTGCAACAATACATTCCAAAGGACCAAAACTCTTTGGAGAAAGTGTGAGAAAAGGAACAGTTTTCAAAAATCCCTCTGATTTTCAGAGGAACATTGCTCAACTGTTAAAATAAACCCAACACATCAAACTTAAGTTCTTCAAAATGCAGGAAAACTATAAAAGTTGGGTATTTCAACTGCCACCAATGCTTGCACAATGGCAGTGACATGACCTGCTTGAGAAATAACATAGCACCTTGTATGGAAGATATTACTGGAGCTGAAGAGCCTGCAGAAGTAAATTTAAAATTATACTTTTACAAGTACTTTTCTGACTCACATACCTGCAGACATATGCACTGACATGCTGAAAATACTGTGATACTCACAATGATGAAGCACCTCAGAAATCTCCCAAAAATATTCTTAAAGAATGACTGTACAATAAAGCAGCTTCTAGTAAAAAATACGGCATCTGAAGAGCCCTGAGTGACTCTGTGAAGAGCCAGGGTGTTACATACCGAATGGGTACAATGAACACCCGTGTCATTTACAGCAAGTTACTGCCATGCAGAGTGGCACGTTGCAATATAACAAAAATACAGCATCTTAAAGAAAGAAGTTATTTGGTAAATAATGTCACAGCCCTGAGTGCACTAATAGGCCTCAGCTGCCCTGAGCAGCCTTCATACCTGTGTCTCTGAGTAGGGACTCTGTATAAACTCAGGCTGGGGCCTGACTGAGCCCTGTTCCTGAGGGACTATAGGGTCTCTTTGGCCGGGCTGTAGCCCCAATGTGGTTGGTGGTCACCGGATTGCTGCTCTCATCTACTTGTCTACCCCTGGACT
>JAOXNG010000064.1:24843988-24856211 GCA_028566535.1 Scolopax minor
GAGGGAGGGAGGGATGGAGGTAATTCCACATTCTGTGCTCTTATTTCTAAACAGCCCCATTGAAAAGAAATAGAATTAATTGAGCTCTTAATCTTTGTAAAACAGTTACTGTAAGGGCCTGGTTACAGGCTGGGTTGTCCCAAAGGAGCCACTCCAGCTGTGCCCCAGCCTGGCAGCATGTAGCTCAGTGATGTAGACCTCACCCTCAGGCTGATGTACTGTCCCAGCCTCAGCCCATCTTTCTTCCCAGGGCAGTGCCTGATGCCCAGGGCTGGCCCACTCCTGGCTGGGGCAGTGGGACAGCTCTGGCCACCAGGCCCTGGGATCCCCGTCACGGATGCCCTGTGGCTCCCAACTGCCCCACTCACAGGGAGCAGCACCCTGACAGCTGCCATGTAACTACCAGTTCCTTTCTACTTTGTATTTTGGGTGCATTGTGAAGGATAGATTCTTACCAATACCAAATTAATGCAAAATTTTTTTGATTTTTTTTTTTTCACTGAAAGTCCATTTTGGTTTAAAAAGAAATATCCTCTTTAAAATGTTTTGTAGAAGTTGCCATTTCAGACCTCAGCCTCCCTTTCTCCATTATGGCCTTATTTGTTCTGCTTCAATGATACAAGAATCTCTTTCTCTTGTATGAACACCAACTTATGGGAAACAATTACAATCCATCATGGGAGATGCAGTTTCACAGGCAATTCTTAGACCAATCCCTTAAATCTTATCTTGTGTAAGTGTTGCATCTCTAGATGAATAATGACCAATTGGTGATCACATACTCTGAATTCTGGGATGGCTTTTCAACTATTTAAAGACCTTAAAACCCTTTTTTTTTTTTCTTGAAATAATTCAGGCTTAGTTAGCCAATGTGAAGATGCACCACATTTTCAAGCACAGCGAAAGCTTCAGAGACAGAAACAAGAAAATTAAAAAGTAAAAATAACCAACTGAAGAAAGCAAGAAGTTGGCCTACAGCATCCTAGGAGCACCTAAGGATTACTACAGCTGTGTCTCCTTCCTACGTGTATAAGTTTTAGCTAATAAACCAGTACCCTGGAAAAGAGTTTTAAAAGCACAGAAGTTGCAGAAGAGCAGGTAGTAGTGAACTAATGACTAGACAGAAGTCCACTTGCAGGAACAGCTGAATTTTCAGGTTCCTGTAATTCAGAAATTTGGGAAAGACCTATTGGAGGCTTTTCAGAACTTAAACCTGGGCTACCTGAAATACCTCTGCCTATGCGCTTTTTTCTGAAATCACAGGATTCACCACCCTTTGGTTCACTCCAAGATACCGTCAGGCTTCAATGACTAAAAGATTTACACTATTACAATTAAAGGTAAAACAGAGTCTTTATTATAAATTTTAGCTGTTTTTCAAGTGTTAGGTGAATGTATTTGCATGTTGAAAGGTTTTCAGAGCAAAAATAGGTTAAAGTCATACTTGCTAATGTTACAGCCAACATACTAACTTATTGATAATAAGGGCAATAGTAATACATGCTTCTGTGTCTCAGCCTCAAAAAAATATGGATGAAGAGTGGAAATCACTAATGGCTTCTGTGGCGAAATGGTGTTGGAACTTCTAGAAGTTCCAACATCACCTTTAAGAAGTGCAACATTTCAACCAAGTCTTTCCCTCAGAAGTGCACCAGAATATACCATGTATTTTAAGAAATGAGAAGGGAACATCATATGCTTTTCAAAATAATGAAGAGCCTATGAATCAATCTGACAGGTCAGACGTAAGGAGGAAAACAATTTCTGTAGATTTTTTTTTTAAATGCAGAGAAAAACTTCTATTAGCAGATATTGATCACCAGGTTATATGAAAAGATAAAATTATTAATTGATTCCAAAGATCATATATTTTTTCAATTATTAGAAATTTTATGGGACTTTTTTAAGGTCTGATCCTAAATCAAATGCAAAAAGGTACAGAGCAACCTGTACTTGGGCAGCCATGTACATGTTTAGAGAGAGTTTTCAGATGTTTCTTACATACCCTTATCTGACCTGAAGTGCTTTCAATACATTCAATTGAATCCAAAGACCTTTACTCCTTGCTGTTCTCTACATTTTATTGTCCTAAGGATTCTTCTCTTGCTGGCTCTGTTACCCCACAATTGAACACCAATCTGAATGACAGCCTCATTATCTAAAGTTTGTTGCAGGACACAAAATCAAACTTAGAGTTATGGTGGGATATGTGTCCAGCAATAAATTTTGTCCTAGTGAGTAACAAATGCTAAGATAGTATGATAGAATACTACTAATCAGTTCATTGTAAGCTGTGGTCTTAAGTCAGATTTAGTTTTAAAGATCAGCTTCCTATAGCAGTTAACTTTCCTAGCTCTTAGAACTAATTAGTATTACACAGCAAGTTCAATCAAACACTCAGCAAAACTGACTCTGTCAACTTTCAAACACTTCAAATAATTTTAAATATGAAAGCTGAATTTTTTCCTATCAAATTGCTCTGTTACTTCCTCCTTTCTTATGAGTTTTTGTTTGGTATGAATTTTAAAAAAGGGAAAATGATACCATCTTACTAATTTTTTTGAGCAGGAATATCCTTGCACAGATTATTAAACACTTTGCTGTTTCTGTTTTAATGCAAGCCAAATTATTTAGGGGAAAAAATACCTTTTTAAAATAAAATAATTTAATCCTACTTTATTTTTCTAAATGTACACTCTACATTTCAATGAGGGAATTTTTTAGCAGAATGCTCCCACTTATATTCATATCAACTGCTTCTTGACAGAACTGGCTGGAAGACTGTATTTTTTTGATATGACAAACTAATTTGAAAAGGCCTTATCCATCCATGGGGATCGATACAGGCTACATCCTTCTTTCTAGATGTTTTTATTAATGTTTCCTAACCAAACAAACATCAAAGTACTCTAACTTAAACAGCTGACTTGCAACTGCGGTCATCTTTATTCTGGAATTTTTACCTTTTTTTCTTACAAAAATATTTTTGCAGCAAAGTAAATCTCCTCTTTCTGAAAACAGCTGTTAAAACTTGTGATTCCGTGCACTTTGTGTCTGTTTTGCTGTACTTTGGTTAAATGTTAAAAGTTTCTTTTGGAAATGAATACACAGACTTAAGCAGTATTTTTGACTGATGTTAACTTTCTTCAAACTTGAATTTTTAAAGCTACTCTGTTTCTCATGTTCCTTTCCCCCCTATTATTATTTCTATAATGCTTTTTTTCTCTTTGCCTTACAAGAAAAATAAACAGGCAACAGAACCTCTCTGTTCTGCTGCTCATATGCCACACACATACAGTCTTTATGCATTATGACTGGGACATAAAATCTAGCTGGTGTTGATTTCAATAAGGAGAAATTAATCATCCATCCTTCCTCTTTAATAGTATTGCAAAAGAATGCTCCCGATTGTATTGACACTGACTGTATTGACATTGAAGATGTCTCAAACAAAAAGGAAGCTGTAATAAGATGGCAAAAATAGCTGTGCCTTTATGAATGCATTTTTTAAATGCATAAACTTTTAACAATTGAATGTTCTTTGGCATTGTGTAGCATAGCAAGATTCACGATGAAGAGACAAGCAGTGATATGTGATGCATGCTGATAAAAAGCTCTCATATAAAAGCAGAGATATACAAAGATTTAGCTTCACACTAGAATATTTTTTTTCTTGAGAAAATCATACTAACCTATAATGTTACCTCACTCTTGATCTCCTTTTTTAATTATTTTATAAGGTCACAATTTCAAAAACTTAGACTAGATAAAGGTATGAAAAACAACTGTGGGAAACAATAATGAAATAGGAGGGTACATGCTAAGTGATATTTTGGGTCTTTTCAGTATCTGATTCCAGAACCTAGCTTACAATAGAACTAAACAACTATGTCTGGGTATAAAAAGCAATATTATTACAAAGAAAACTATCAAGAAGAGGTATGTCACTTACCTGTGGTAGGTTAAAGTTCTCATCTCAAATACTTTTTTAATTTTTTTTTTTTAAATGAGATGGATTAATGACTGTCAGGGAGGGAAACATCAGTTCATTTGGCTGCTGAATTAAAGATATTTCCTCTAGTAAGCTCTGACAGTAAATGGTCAATGCATAAACCATAAGTATGAAGTATGTCTCACAGCTTGTAAATCCAGTTGGTTTTATCATCTCCTCCTTTCTTTGGGTCATCTCCTACCATTGCTGTCATTATTTTCTCTTCCTTCCTACCTACCAGTTTTCTTTTTTCAGAGGCCTCTCTACTCTCTGTTCTTTTATGTACATACTTTCACAAGAATTCCTTTCTGTCCGCCCTAAGGTTGTGGATGTGTGGAGCTGCTAAACTCATTTTTTTGCTGGCTGCGTTGTTTTATTTAGCCTCATCAGCAGTGAATAAAGGCAAGAGGAGTTCTTTATTCTATTTGCTGGTATACAGCATAAACAGATTTCAGACAAGAAGAGTGTAAGCAAACCCAGCAATAAGTGGCTGAAAGAAAAGGATATTGATTTACTTTCTGCTACTATTTCATGAAGACAAAGGATTTTTATTTTTGTTACTTTTTGCTTATTGGTTCCCAAGATCTAGATGTATTTTGCACTGTTTTGTTCTTTATGTCTTTGGGGTTTTTAAACTCCAAGAAATTTTCAAATTAGTTAATTATTGAGTTAATCTGGTTAGTTAACTCTTGATGTATTTTTGCAGAACTGTAAAATTATGTAGCTACATGATTGCAATTCTTCTGTTGATATGCATTTGATATGAGAGAGGACTTCAAAACTTAAGTTCCAAGCTTTTCTTTGGAAATGTATGTCTTTGGAGATGCTCAATAGTTCCTTTGAAGTAACAGTAGGTTAGAAGGTTACAAAGAATGTTAAAATTTGCTTTAAAAGTAAAATCTACATTCTATGAGCTCTCTAAAATAAACATAACTAATTGGGGGTGTACACTGAGAAACAGTAATTCTAAGGAGACAGGAACTAATTAATTTCTCAAAAATGTATTAATGACAAGAAGAGATTTTTGGCTGATAAGAACAAAGGCAGAAGTTGTTAGAAAATGAGTTCTTCATACCTTAATTTATGCTTCTAAACCTAAAAATAATCTTCCAAGTCCCATTCATTTGAATAGAACAGCTTAAATCATTGACATGAAGCTAATGCTAAGAAAATTCTTCATTTGCGTTTCATGTAGAGAAGTCAATCCTGCATTCCTTAGACAACTAATACCAAAGGGTAGTATTAATTAGAGTGAGGATAATACTAAAACTGGAGCAATTTCCTTTTTGTGGAAGAAATAAATAAATATCCCACTGTACAATGTAATTCCATCCACTGATTTCTGTCAACCTACAGGTGATTTAAGCAGCTCCTGCAATCTTAGTTTGTTTCTTGACTCTTCCTCGGTCACTCCCAATTACAGTTTGCTTTCTCTACTTGTCCTAATCGGTCATTTTTAAGGCTCTCCTCTCAAATGGTAAGTGAAAAAGCAAAAATGAATCCTATATTTCTAGGTTTCTCTCTTCAACACAGAGAATCTCTATATAAACTTGTAAAGAGGCCACACAAACAGCTCAGCATAATGAAAGATGAAAGAACAAGCACTCAAGGACAATAATCCTTTAAAATGTTTTTGCAATCAGAAATTATCATAGGAATCAGATAATTTTCTTTGATTGCTTTGTGCATGATCTAAAATTACAGTGAAGAAGCTTTTACTGAGGGAGTTTTACTCCGGTTTGTATCCTTTCAGTTCTCACATTAATACAGGAAAAATTTATCCATGTGGTATCCATTTCAGCATTATTTACTATAACTAATCCCAAATGTCCAGCTAATGAGCAATATAGATTAAAGGCAGATGTTTGCTGTAACCATGAATTTGGCACTAATCTCATAGCAACATGTTTAATATGTGGTGTATGTTTACTTCTTGTTATGTTGCTTGTCAAATAGCTGTACTTCTCTTCTGTTGCAGTTTAAAAAAACAGAGGCCTCCATCTTGTGCCCTTCAAACACATAGAAAATGGAAACTTGTAGTGTTCATCAATGTTTCATGCATGAGCAGTGAACACAAGGAGGTCTGACTGTCCAGAAGCTGTTGTGAATCATCAGGAATTTGATTTTTGGACAAAACCATGGTACTTGTAAAACTGGGGTAGAAAGCTGAAAAGTTTAACTTTAGAACCAGTTGAGCTTTTCCATTGCAACACTTGCACAGCACAAATTCTAACCCATCTCTCTGCTGTTTTAACTCAGACATGATGCTGAACATGTGCCAGTCTTGTACAGCAAATTGAGAAGTGGGTTTATGCATCTCTGCTTGGAATAAATAGGTACTGAGTGACATTTGTCTTTTTTTGTCTCTACTACTTCTTGTAGTCTGAACACTTATGAGATAATTTGGTGCTATGATCTTCACCCAGTGATTAGCTCTATGCAAAGTTGGACATTTAGAAGTCAGATCCATGTTGTGTTGTGCAAACACAAAATTGGAGTGGATGGGAGCCCCAAACAAGATACTGGAGAGGACTTGCAAAAGAAGATTCAGTATTTAATGGTATCCAACAGAAGAATAGGGAGTAAAATAAAGAATAATAAACCAATTTGTGCTTATTTTAATAAAAAACTGAACAGCAACAAACTAAAAGGAAAAGCTTTCTCGGATGAACAATTAGCAAAACTCAGATACTAAATGAACAAAGGAAAAACAACTCTGTAGAAGTCATTGACACAAAAGAAGTGATTCAGAATTATTTTAAATAAGCAGAGAGAGAAATGATTAGAGAAAAATACTTGAGCAAATATTAAGAACATATGCTGTTAGGGAAGTAAGTTTTATCTGCTGATATTGGTGAATATGATTGTATTGCCCTAGCAGACATCCTTTAGTCTCATTAAGCTAGAGAAAAGAGATTGCAGTGGGATGGTAGGAGGTTCTCACAGAGGTGTTACTGCTTTGTATTGTTAATATTTGCCATATATTCATGTAAAATTACTTGCCATATTGGTACGTTAGTTTTTCCTGAATATCAAAATCTTTGCCACTCTCAATGTCAAAAGCTGAAAGGCTCTGAAAGGATGTCTTCCTTCAGGGTCAACTAAGGAGCTTACAATACAACAGGAACAAAAATTGTAAGGTTAGGAAGATCAGCTAAGGTTCTTCGTGTTCTCTTAGTCATAATATGAAAAACTCTTTTTAGAAGATTTTTTTTTTTTTTTAAGGAGGGCTGAGTCTTTCCACCTACTTGAAGTGGACAGGTTTACTGGGACTAGAATTTATGGTAAATGGAATAGGAGGTTCTAGATGGTTCATGGAAAGATTAAGAAGGCGGGAAGAAAAGCAGAGAGGTCTTCACCTGTAGGGATTATGAAAGAAATTTTAGGGTAAAATTTTAGGTAAAATAGAGCATAAAGCTTGTGTAGTAACATGTTTGGCTTCAAGAGAATCATTATGAATAAAGCATGGCTGGGTTATCATGGCATAAGGAGTTGCTGGTTCATACAAGATGCATCAATAGCAACACAGAAGTCGAATTATAGACTGTTGGAAATATGAGAACATGTTTGCTCATGATTCCCTTATTTAGTAGAAAGACTAGCTTCAAAGCTGACACTTTAAAAGACTAGAGATAAAATTTAGGAAAGATTCAGCAGTAAATGAAAAATGCTATGCTTTTAGGACTGTGGTCTCATGTTGCATGCATCTCAATTGGTGGGGACACCCCTGGGGTGTTCCTCCTGTTGCTAAAACTTAAACCACCAGAGCGAAGAGGAAAGCAGAGACTCACCGGAAGCTGCACAACTGCAACATCCCATCAAAAGACCAGGGAAGAAAACAGTAGTGAGTGCAAAGTAAAAAGTACGACAGCTCTCCTCCAGAAAGAGAGGATGAAAATAAAATAGAATAAAATCCATCCAAGAAAAGGACAAATATTAAGTAAGATAAACAATTTGGCGTTTCTTTCAGGAAAAGGCAGGGCAAAATTAAATTTGAAAAAAAGCAAGTTAGAAGTGCCATTCTAAATGCCAAATTTCAGTCATCTTTGTGTATTTTATGTATGGTCTTTGTGAAAACATCACACTGACTTTGAGATAGCTAACAAGCATGCATAATTGACAAAGAGTATGCATAATTTTTATAAAATAGATTTGTATTTAGGAAGTATTGTCACCATCTTAACTCAGAGTTAGATTTAGTTTCCCTTTTTCTCACACTAATTTTGAAGGTGATCCTGATTATTAGGTGGGGAATAAGGGAAGAGAAACATAGTGCTGAATTGTTTGGTTTGTTTCCACAGCTATAACATGCCTTAGAAATTTTAACTGACAGGCAGGAGATGAGATTGATAGCAGATGGGCATTTTATTGTTTTGATGTTTTCTTTAGTAACTTTATTCCCAGTTTTGTAACTGAGACTATTTTCTGTTTGGTAGAACAAATATGATGTTTTCTTTCTTGTTTATTGACTTTGATAGGATGGGCTACCCAGACATGGAGAGAGAAAATTTGACTTTGACTTGATAATGACATTAGTAATGACTAAACAGTCATTAACCTTCTGTAACAATAAGGTATTTCTCCATCACCTGTTTCTTCCTAGTTAATACCTAGCAAGTAAATTCATTTTTGCACACTAATACTTCCTGATATCAGCTCACAAATTGATTCTTACAGATGAGTAACAAACACACACTTTAACACTCCCACACATGCAGGTAGAGTGAATTTTGGGTATTCATTGCTTATTTGGGTACCTACCTCTGGGTAGCCCTGTGTCAGTTTCCCTCTCCTCACAGCATCACAAGCCATGCACCCCCCAGCCCTTAGCCCAGCCCCACATATCCACCCTATGGGATGTGCTGGGGGGTGGGTATGTGTGTGACAGCCCCGTGGTGTCCTCATGTTGTCCTCCCACTATCCATAGGTGTCACTCATCGCTTCTCCCTGCTGCCTGCCTGCTGCAGCACTGAGCACCCCCACATATGGCACCTAGCACCCCAAATGCAGCACCAAGAACTCCACATAGACCACCAAGAACTTTGTCCTTACACGAAGGGAGGCTACAAGGTTGAGCACCCAGAAAAACAAATACCTGTTGTCTTTGGTAGGGCTATAATATACTGCTGCGTTTTGCCCAGCAACGTGTGGCATTAGGGTACTTCTGTGAACTGTTTGCTCTTTATTCAATGGATAAGCACCTATGACTTAATTTTGAGAGTAATATAATAATATCATCAATCATCATAAATTAGAACAGCTATTACTTTCAAACGGATGCTTAGTCTCCATTTTGAGGTATACTGAATGTTAAATAGTCAGTAGAAGGATCTAGTTGTTCTGGAGGGTTCATCTTGAATGTGTTTTTATCACAGTAAATGTTGCTTCATCAATAGCAATTTTTAAACTTTTGGATAAAGTATTGTACTCCATGTAATTATATATAAACTTAACGCACCCTTTTGCTTAACACATTTTTTTTGAAAGGTCAGGTGGGCTTTTTGCCTGACCAACTTTAAGTTAGTTTTAAGCAATAGCTATTTCAGAGATTCTGGGGAATGTTTACTTCTTTAACTTATCATTCTTTGCTTTCATGAAAGACATCTGAAGATGATTGCCGTGAATTCAACAGCAACGCTAACTACACCCAGTAAGGGGAAGTCAGTTTTTAACCTCAACTTGTGGGAAATGGACAGCACTGACCAAGGCTTTGCCTTGTCTATAACTAAAGGCACATCTCTGGGAGTGCTGAAGGCATGGGCATGAAAGACCACAGTTTCGTTTTGTAAGAACTACAGTTCCAAGACAGACAATATATTTACTTGAGAGAGTTCAGTATGATATCAGTCATAGGTGGATTTTTATGTTTTAATGTTCTCCAAACAAGTTCCTTGCACTTGTTACTTTATTTTATATAATGGACTATTACCTTTTAGACAAGAATTGAATTTTACCTGCAACATCAAAGTCCATTTACAAGCTGTCTACAGGCTGAGCTGTTTTTCATCCTAAAGCATAAAAAGAGAAGGACTACTATGAAAGGACAAACCCAGTAATAATGATGTGGGGTATCTACCAAGAAAAGGGAAAAAAAAAAAAAGAGCCTGATTTTGAGATGTTTGGCAAAGCATAACAGGAAACTCATGGTCTGGTAGCTATGGAAATGTGTGAACTTCTGTCCAGTGAAATCATTAAGGCTTCTGAATGTGTTCATAAATCACATATATCAATTGTCAACTAAGAAATAATTCTACAGTTCATTTCTCACTCCCGTAATTCAATAAGAAAACGTAAGAAGCTTAGTGGAAAACAAGGAAGCCAATTCCAATATCTGAACAAGTCTATTCAAAGTCTACATTTGCAGATGCTAATTCATGGGTTCGTTTCTAATTAAAAGGTGAAGGCAACAGCAATCTTTGCAGAAGTCTGCACGAGAATCTGGCAACGTCAAGCCTAAACTCCAAAGTGATGCTTATTCCTGTTGTTTTACCTTAACAGATAAATTAATTGTCTAGATTTTTCTGAGGATTCTTGGCCTTAGATGGAACAGCCAATGGAAGAAATGAATGGCACTTTCTGCTTTCCGGAGATGTATATTCCAGGAGAGAGGTAATATATAAAAATATTTACAGTTTTGAACTTCTGTAAAAAAAAACAACACATTTTTTTCTATGAAAAATGAGTACACCAGAAATGTGTCATTTGGTAGTATTAATGACCCATGATGGAGACAAGTGGTTGTAAAAATTATGGTACAGCTGACTCCAAGAGAAGAGAGTTCATTTTTGCAGAACACAAATAATGTAGATAATTAATTACACTTCAGACTTTCAACCACACTGTTGTTGTAATTGGATATTTATTCCCTCTCCTACAAATCACAAATACGTATTGAGTAACATGGCTTCATTTCTTTTTCAGTATTAGGTTCTTTGTTTCAATATTAACCCTGTTCTATCTTCAGCTTTCATATCCTTCCTCTAGGCTTCTACCAGTATTACCAAATTTCTTCTCTTTCATACCTTTTCAATTTTACATTATATGTGGAAAATAATCCAAGGGGTTTTAACATGCATGCTAAATGCCCACATCGCTTATATTGTCTTAAAGATATAAATCAAAGTCTTGGTGAGATGTATCTAATGTAAATAAGTAAAATTCAATCCCAACTGTACACGCATTTGCAGCCGGTCTTGCATAAAGTAGAATGAAGTGTTACATATGAAAAAGCAGCAAAAGAAAATAGAGGAAAATCTGGGTTATGACACGCATATAAAATATTGATTTGGCCCTGATTGAAGGCCTCAAGTAATTTTTCATTTTTGTGAAGCTTTGACTAGGCTATTTTACTAAGTAGCATTGAAGATTTTAGCTTCCAATTTACCTGTTGATAGATGCTGTAGTGTTTATGTCAGGGACTAGAGATTCTTCCAGAACCCAGACTCCTTTTAACATTTCATCTAAGAGAAGCCCTAAAAGCAAAGGTTTTAAACAGATATTATTTTTCTATGTAGAGTTTTTACCCTTGTATAAATATTTTATTAATATGTTACAATATTTCTTTCAATGTAATCCACAGGAAAAATCCCTGTGAACTCAATAAGAGCCGACTTGAAATTTTACCTTGATTTTAGACACCCTTGAGTACAATTTTGTCACATTGTTTTCAAAGACTAGATCGTTTTAAAAACTGATATCCATGTGTAGTGTAGATGACAGAGTAATGGTTTCTTCTATTTTTTCTGTCTTAAGCTAACAGTATGGTTAGTTTTTAGAATGTCATATTGTTCTTGCTTTTTGTCATGGAGTAAGCAACTTAAACCTTTTCAAATAATTTCAGAAGTAGATGTTCTGCCATACTTCAAAGGATAACTTGCTCAGAAGAGAAAAAAGCAATTATATTAACCCTTTTGCACTGTTATCTGCAAAGACCACTATATATTCATCTTTTTTTTTTAAATGAAAATTCTCTGTTTCTTCTTCCTTTTCTCAAAACTCGTTTCTTTCTTGGCTTTGTAAATGCAAGGTATATAATCGGCATGAGTCTGCGTGAATTTCTGCAGGAAAACTTGCTTTTCTACTTTGGAAATATTTTATAATGCTGGCTACAGTACTTTTAATGTTACGTATTTCTACAAAAAGCTTCTGGGATAGAGACTGACCACCTTTGGGATGGAAATTCTATGAGGTGTAGCGTAGGTCACCTTCCTCTTTAGATATATTGCTAGTTGA
>JAOXNG010000064.1:24881534-24892173 GCA_028566535.1 Scolopax minor
ATTATCTGCTTTATAAACACTGTTTGCTTTTCCTAGGTGGACTTTCAAAGGCAAGTTCCCCACTCACTGAATATTGGGTTAATTTTGGTACAGACCCAAAGTGGCTTGTCCTATTTGTAAGCTTCAGTAAAATACCTGAGTCAGTCCCTAAAAAGGAGAAGACTTGGATTTTATAAATCTATCCCATTCTATATATCATCCAGGAGTAACAGAAGTATCTTTCAATGCTACCTAGCAAGTACATTATTATGTACGGTCCATTATAATTCATAAGTGGTTGTGATTCATTTAAGGAGTCACTTTTAAGATAAATCTGAATAGCTTGCAGTGGATGGATGTGTACGGGGTGTATCTCAGGATAATTTTGATTTGCAAAGTAGCAAAGCCAATATAACTTTTTGTTGTCTTTTTAAAAATTCTACTTGAATTGTTTGTTTATGGCCATAGACCTAAGGTTGAGAACATATGGTTACACATACAAAAGATTTTTGCTCAAATTAATATTTTTAAATTGTTGCAAGAGTTTTTAATAAAGCACATGGTGCTTTGTTTCATGTACCTTTATTTTTTTTGAACCTTGATGCTTATTGCAGCAGTATAACATTGATAGCAGGTGCTTAATATGAGTCAAGAAGTAGGAAAAAACAGACAATTTATAACAATAAAATAATGACAATTTTTGCAATTCTAGAGAGAGTCTTCTAAATTAAGAAAAATTGTACACTCTCGTGCTTGAGGTTAGGAACTTGTGTATGGGTCATGCACATGATGAGGGCAGACAGATCTGAGCTCATCAGCTTCTGGTTTAAGTAAACCATATGGGAAACCATTCCATTCTAGAAATACTGTGTATATACCTCCATAGTCATGTTATTATGCTTTAATACTTTCTAAAAACTAAATTCTGAAGTGGGAGAGTGTTTGACAGAAGGTGTTCATAAACAATGTGAAGCTTCAGAGATCAAATGGGTTGCCTAAGTTTCAAAGACTCATGGCATCCCAAATGGGATGTTGAAAGGCAACCCGTGGAATTCTCTCTAATTTCCATATTACACCTGTTAATTACTGCCCCTCTCTGTTCATTTGTATATTTCTTGGTGCAATGCCTCACTGTTTCTACATCACTTGTTCTTAGTACATGAGTGTGATCAGAATCTTTTTGTAACTTCTCGACAGGTATCACTGTCGTGATGGATTTTCTAGCACTTGTGTCATAAATTACTTGGAGTAACTTAGTCTAAGCTATTTGGAGTAACGTTGAGAGAAGCCTTTAGGTTCATTTTCATATTTGCTAGCAGGTTGTGATTTTAACGAGGAAAAACAGTTTGTATGTTAGGCTGAGGAAAGGTGTAGATTCATGTAAAACCTTATATCTGTATCGCCCAGTGCTTGCTTTGGACTCCCTCTGTATAAGTAGTAACCTAAGGATTTGATATGGTTTCTCTGTGGGTTGGTGGTTTTTGTTTGTTTTTTTTTAAAGGTAAGTAAACTTGCTCCCAAACTTTTTGAATTAAATAGTTGAATTGAACTGAATAGTTTGAACTTGCTCTGTGTGCCAAATAAAAGGAAAATGCCAAATTGGAGAAGGGAGACAGGAGGGATCTAGCCTTGGTGTGTTTCAGGTGGTTAGGTTGTAATTTGCAGACACACACAGTTGTAACATCTTTTAAGAATAGAATACAAGGCAGAAATATACAATGTTTCAAATATGTGAAAATGCTAAGGAGAAAATATTTACTTAAATTATTTACTTTGTAACAGAAATCAAACAATTATGTGGGCTTTTTTTAACTGCTTCAAACTAGATGTTGAAAAAAACCCACTTGTAAACTGTGGCCTCTTGTTTGCTTTGGGAATTTGGTCAAATTGTTGCACTTCACTTCTGTACTTTTAATATTTTTAAAAAGCTGGATAAGAATATGGTTATAAAAACCTATAGTGATAGCCTACAGTGAGGAAAGGTAGTGAGTGGAGTGTCTTAGCAGGAGTGGCAATCTCTTAGATCTATTGCTGATGGAATACTAATGTATGATCACAACATTAATTGTCGCATCTATGGCTTCTCAAAAATGAATTTTCATTCTCTATCTCTTCATTTGCAGTTTTAAGAAACTGCTTTTTCATTGAGCTGTATGACTTGTTTTCATGATTGAATATGTACTTGTTATTTTAGAAGCATTGAATCTACAAAATAAACTGAGACTAGATAATAATTTTAGTTATGAATTCTCTCTGCTAGCAATGGTATGCATGTGCACATCATCAATGCAGAGGACAGAATTTTACTTACTAAGATTGCCAAAAACTTTACAGAATAGACTGGAACATGATCTTTTATGAAACTCTTAACTTTTCTGGTCTCTAACTTGAGTTACACTGCTAAAGGGAAAAAAAAAAACATTCAGAAAAGTAAAAAAGTAGAACTGTCTAAAGCTTTAGTTTAAAATGGTTTGGTTCTGGTTCTAAAATTTCATAAATACCTTATCTGAAAACTTCTGATAAATTAGTGATGTGTAGTATCGCTTTTGTCTTAGCATTTCATTATGGAGCATATACTTTCTACTACATTGGATTTTAGGAAACTTGCATAATCAATTTGTATATACTGACATTTTCTTCATGGTCATATCTGGAGTAATCTTACAAGGTAATTTGAAAGAGGCTGCTAGAATTCACCCATTTGCCTCTCTCTCTGATACCAAAGTGGAGAAACTGGGCCTGTAGTCAGAAAGAGACTGAGGATTACTTGGATTAAGATTTTAAGGCTGGGAGGAAAATAGAGCTTGAACTCGGAACCAGTACTTGATCAGATAGTAATTTTGAGGGGAACAGAAAAGCAAGGTCCATTGGGGAGATGGAGTATCTGTTCAGAGGAGGCTGGTATCATGTGAGGAGCTGGTCGTTAAGGTAAAATTTAGACTTCTTTGGTAAAACGGCAGAGACCATGAACTGAGATGAGATCAAAAATGGTCAAGGAGTCTTTGTGTGCATTTTCCATAAGTGAAGAGGGACTAGGACTCAGGATAATCATAGGATGTAGGAGGAAAGGAATTTATGCATCCAAACTGGAGAGCAAGCACAAGAGGTGCTGAAAGAGACTTAAATAGAAAGGGTTAATTTTGCATATGATGGGAAGAAGAACTTCATCCTTGAGAACTTTTTTCCCTCTCCAGAGCCTCAAATGGAACTTCACCAATCAAATATTATTCTGGAGAATGTGGTTTTTCCCCGTTTTTCCATCTTGATAATCTTGAAAATACTGTTGTAAGCTTTTCACTGTTGCTAGGAATACTTACTTGACTTTAGCTCTTGGCTCTGATTTGGGGAAGTGCTGACTCTCCTATCTGAAATTAAGGGCAGCTTGTTTTGAACATAAAGTATTCCACATTTTACAGCTCTTTAGGAAATACCACCCGAGGGCTTAGACACACATTTTTTCTTGGCAGGTAATTTCTGTAGTTTCTGCCATCATCCCTTTTGTGTGCTGAGTGAGGCAATAGGCTATAGAAAAGGTCTTTCATTACACTGTTGCATTACGCTTACATGGAATGGATCCCAATTAGGATCACAGAGACCTTATTCTGCTATTTTACAACTTTTGAGTGATTATCGACATTGCTTAAACCTTGCATGTAGTACTTCATCTACAGTGTGAGACATTAGCATAACCAGTTGTTCAGTTTTTAGGAGGCCTTAAACTGGACTGGTACAACACAGGACTTCTGAGTCAGTTGTCAGAAATACTGAAAGTCCTTTTCTTCTCCTGGGCTATGCTGGTGGCCAGCCTTGCCTCATTTGTGAAGGGAACTGTCGACTGAAGCACCCACTTCAGAGCACTATGTTTTCTGTTTTTTTAGGAAGAGGCAACTTCACTATCTCATGGTGGAATTCCTTCTGTCATCCTGATGTTCAGTACCTGCAGGTTTATCTTGTATTTGATTAAGAACATGGCTTCTGCCAGAGGGAATACTGGTAAATACTGGACACGTAAGAACTATGCAGAAGTCTCTCTTGCTTGGAATACCTCGTATGTTCTTGTTCATAAGTTGTTACTGTTAATACAGTTGAAGGATTTGGCAGTCACAGAGACAATTCTTGTTGGAAAGCTAGGGTTACTGCCCTTATTTGTGATTTTTTTTTTTTTTTTAATAGTTCATAGGGATTAAATTATTTATGCGATTTGACAGCAAACATTTTTGCAGAATCATTGTTTCTGGATCATCTGTTTCTTGTTCAACCTCCATGACTAATTGGCTTATAAAAAAAGTCATTGAGCTAATATCTTACAGAGAAACCTCTGATGTTAGATTTGATCCCCTAATTGCTCTTATAATTGGCATTCATTAGAGCTCTTTCACAAGTCAAGGCAATAGACCTCCTTTGTTTTATTTAGAATGTTGTAAAAACAATTGAACTGGCAGCTGATTCCAGTTTTCTGTTCAGTAAGCAATTTTGGAAGGCTGTGGGCTATGCAATTGTCTGATTTGCCTACGTTGTAAAAGTTAAATGTAAAGAGAGAGGAAATTTCAGCATATGGCTCTGTATTAGCAATTACATGCATTAGTGGTTAAGCTGGTGTGTTGTGTCTGCTTTATAAATGTTTATATTGCAGCTTTCTACTAAAAGATGTTTATGACAGCCAGTGTTATGAAGATATAAAGTAAAGCGTATGGCAGTGATCATTAGTTATTACCCAGTAAAAAACTTGCTACATGTATTTGGTAGCATATCCAGTGCTAACCCATGCTGATGGGAACATCAGCTATTCCGTTGTTCTTCAATAATTTAATATGACGTTGTTGTCAACTGGGATGTAAATGTTTAACTTTTTATATTTGGCACAATCAAGTTTTAGAACTCTTTAAACATAAGGAAACCTGGAAATAAAATGATACCGATGCTTACATAAAACTTGTCTTATTAATTCTGGAAGGTTTTGGAATGTTCTCTGATTGCCCGAGTACATGTATAAATGAAATATACAGTCTGTGTTCTGAAAATACAGGCAGCTCTGTAGTCAAAGGCAGCTTTGAAATGTCACACTGTTGTCAAGAATGATCATTGTCCATAGAAATCAGTGGAAAAATTCTAAGGTTATGAATGGTCTCTGGATCTAACTGATCTAAGAATCTGATAAGATTGAATTAAGCTATGATGGGTATTTAGACATCAAAATATTTAACTTTTGCCATATGGCTTCTCTCAAATTCAGAACTTCTTTCTGCTTTGCAGACAGCTCTGAATAGCATGGTGATTGTGGAATGATCTGTTAAAGTTGCAGTTACAGAATGGAGTCATTTTAAAATCTTTGACAGTTAGAAACAGCCTTCTGGAATTGTCTGCAATTTTTGTATTTCTAACAATGAATATCTAATATGAATTAAAAGAATAAATGAAGTGTTTCTGGTGGTATTCATCCCAAAACCAAGGCATGATTAGCAAATAATTGGTGTTATGTCTTTGCATGACTTCACGGGCTGGGTCTCAGAAGTACTAATTTTTCACAGTGGTGAAAAAGATGAAGGGCTTCTCTTGGATGTTGAGTTCAGGTGCTGAAGTCTACAAAGTCCTTTGACAAGTCTGAAAAATGACCTGTAGACCTTATCCCAGGTGTGTAAGCCTGCAGGGCAAGGAATGTTGAGCTGTTTTGCACCCACAGAGTTCTGTAGTGAACAAGCCATTTCTCGCATTGTAAAGCATTTAGTTGCACACGTCTGTGGAGGCAGATTTTTTTGGTCATCAGCATTTTTTTTCAATATGGACCTCTTCAGGCCACTCTTTTCTGTTTTATTTCTCCACATTTGATATATGTAGAGGAAATGCCTCTTCTTATTAAAACTTACTTTTTTTAGACACTATTATTTGGGAAAATAGATTGTTAATGCATTTGATGAGATTATTCAACACATTGTTCAGATAATATATGCAAAGCCCCTATACTAGACATGTTAAAATTGCCTAAAGAAGCCATTTCAATGATTTGCAATAACAGCTGTTGAGAGCCTTTTAAATCCTTGGGAGTGTTGTGGTGGATTTGTGTCCTGGAGAGCACGTACCTCACCAGAATTTTTAGATGCCTTCAGCCCTTGGGAGCTAATCAGTCCTTGGCAGGAGAAAATTTTTCCTCTAGAGGTTTAAATGCAAAGGATCAGCAGTACTACAAATCATCTCTTGGTTTATGTTTGATCAAGTATTAGTCTACATAAACCTATGTCCAAAGTATTAGTAATACATGCAAGCGTGGACTGAAGATTTTGAAGTCAATTTATGAGCTACAAGGAGTTTGATCCAGTGTGGTGGTTTCTGAGCTTTTTGATAGATACCTTTGAGGTGAGGTGTGAGACAGGTGGAGAGGAGGGAACCATTAGACCAGGTTCAGGAATAACCCTTTTTTTAGTGTCATCTGTATTTGGTTTACAGAATATCTACACCTCTTCATATAAATGCACTTATTAACACAAACAGGTAATCAGTTATACTGGTTGCCTGATGTAGATAGAGTTAATTTGTATTTGTTGCTGGATCAGAAATATGATATGAGGTTTTAGTGTGCTGTTTACACAGGAGGAAGTCTATAAACACTCACATTTTGCCTTTTGCCATCTGAATGCTTTCTGCTGTCACTTCACAGCAAGTGAAAATGTAATAATTGTAGAAAAGAGGAAGGTAACATTTATCCTAGACCAGTGTGTTTTAAGATTTTTCTAATGTGCGTTTCTTTAGACTTATGTCAACTTTTATTATGAATTCATGATTCCTTACTGAGACTTTTCTTCTTGGAAATTCTTTATCTCACTTTCATATGCTGCTTACTTTATCTGTTTCTTCACTTTTATTTCAATGCTCCACTGGGCAGTTATCAGTGCTTTAGATTATATTTTTTTATTAAGAGTGATTTTGTCATTAGTACTTTGAGAGAGAACTGAAATCCAGCTGATTTACCTTAGCAGTTTTAGGGAAGTATAGTGCTTAAAAAAATTTACTTTTCTGAACTTCTGTTGTACTTGTTCAGTTTGTTTCATTTCCATTCAAGTCGTTGCACACTGGTATAAGAAGCCAGGATCAGTGACCTGGTCAGATGCCCTTTGAAATTGGTAGGACTCTGCTTAAGATCTACTGTATAATTTGGGTTTAATGGTTTAAATTCACACTGTGGTACATGGGTTTGGGAAGGGGAGATTGATCCCTTTTAGAGCTTGACGAGCACTTTATGTGCTAAAAATACGCAAGTAGGTGGGAATGGATTTATTCCTGATGAAGACACAGCAAGAGTTAGCCACAAATAAAGTATGGCAAGATTTTTGTTTGTTTAGCTGACTTGCTTACAAAACCCTTTAGTCATTCTCTCTCACGATGAAATGGGTTTTAAACCGTATGGTTTATGTTGTAAGAATATAGTTGCATTTCAGGTATGAGGCTTGTGATTAAATGGAGTGTGGGGTAGGAGGATATGTGTTCATGAGCAATATTAATACAGCGTAGGCTGTGCTGTCAGAGTCTGAGTGGGGAGTTATGCTATGTAACAAATGATGCTCTGCTGCAAAGTATCATAGCTGATGCTGAAGCTTCTCGATCAAAATATTTCTGAGAAATAAAGCAAAAATAGCCGGATGCTCTGATGACAGGCCACAAATTGTAAGCTTTGGCCTCTTAGCTTAATGGAAGTCTTGCATAAATAGGAGTTGCTGGTGTTGTGCAAGTTGTTATGGTTTCATTTGGGTTCTTTGGTTGTGGGGTTTTTTTTGTTTATTTGTTTTGTTTTGTTTTGGTTTTTTTAAATATATAAAGCTAATTCTTAACCATAAAGAGGTGGTGTTTCAAGATAGCATTCAGTGTGTCTTCCCTCACTCCGGCATTCTCTAACATCAGATTAAGTTGGTCTATTGCGTAAATTGGGAGACATAAAAAAAAAAGAATCCAGAAACATGAATTCTGCAGAATGAGCAGTGTATAGAAAGTCTTCTGACCTTAGGATCAGGCTCCTAAAGATACATTTCAGCTGTGATCGTTAGTGACAGAGAAATATAAATGGTTCCTTTCTGCTTGCACTTGTCACATGGGACAGTCAGCCTTTGTGTAAAAGAGTCTGTATGAGCTTCACTTATTTATCAATTTTTTTTTATTTTGCCTAAGAATAGACCCCCAAATTTTAGTACTTGCATTATGAAAATTGTTAGATTTGTTTAGTTATAGTGAATACTCATCCAGTGTATTGTTTATTGGGAAAGAAGAGAAGAGATGAATAGAAAACTGTTGTTTATATTCCCTTATACTCCCTTATTACTCTCATTTTGCATGCCAAATATCTAATGAAAAACTGCCTTGTGGATTGTTCATTTATTTATTGAACAAAGCCTGGTCTGCCCATGTGATGTTTTGGTTCCATAGTGCTAGGCTAATATGCTATAAGTGGCATTAATCTGAAGCTCTGTCTTGGCATCTTTAACAAAACCCGAGGGATTAATGCAAAGTTTTGCTTGCTTTGTTTTTTCCCTTCTGCCTTTAGTATTACTGTACACAATAATACTGGATGCTTATTATGTTCAAATTGCAAAGGAAAAAACCTGTTACTTAAGGGTATAATACTTAAGGGTATAATAAAATAATTCATTTTTTAAATTTTTACATATTGGTAGTAGCACTTATCTAAAGTAAGAAGCAAAAATAGTGGAACCTGTATAGAATGAAAAAGGAAATAATTTTCCTGTCCCTGCTAGAGATCCAGATTTAGTTTTACATGAGTTCCGTTCATCCTTTGGATATCTTGATGTACTAGAGCATGCGTAAAGACAAGGCGATAAACGTCTGACTAGCTTAACAAATGCTATTGCCTGGTGACTATTTTATATTGTACAGAACTCAGGAGTAGACAATATTCCTTGACACAATGAACATAGGATTGTCGATCACCCGTGTTTAGAGCCTACTATCACTTTACATGTTACTGTATAATCTTCTGTTAAATTTAGGAAAGATTTAGTTTAGTTTTCTCAAAGGGAAAGGCACAACTCTACCAACCCGTTTTCTGAAGTCATTAGCTAACAGCCTCAATTAGCATAACATACAAAATGCAGAACAAATGCAGAAAAAGCAAGACTGACTTAGGCTTGAATTTTTTGCTGTGACCCTATTACCATGATAGAAGGGGTCCTTCAGTAAATCTGCCAGGCAACTGGAGACTTAACTAATTGTTAATAAAGTCTCTCTTTTAATCTTTTTCTGGGGAAAAAAACCCCTACCTTTGCAACCAAGGTAGTAATTAGTCTGAAGCAGCATAGATTAGCCCCACTTGAAGTGGAATTTAACTATTTGGAAGGAATTAATTTAACATAGACTGAGTCTGTTGAGCTTGAGGGAGGGCTGAGAATAGGGTTTTGTGTCAAAACTCAGTAGTTAATGCACCCTCTCTGCTTTGGGTAGCTTAGCTTTATAATTTAGCGTAACTTCATCTTGCAATTTGTTATCAGTTCAAAGACAACTGCTTTTTTGTAAATGAAATAGCCCTTCTTGGTAGAAGAGAGGGGAGCACTTTGTGGCATACCGATTGATCTGTCACTGTGGTCCAAGGAGGAAAGACACAAGAACACTACTGGTGTAGTCACAGAGTGTCAGGAAGGCACCTGGCAAGAAGCCCACTTTGTGTGGGAGCTGCTGGACTCTTTTGATTTTAAGGTTGGTTAAAAAAAGTTGTGAATGGAGGAACCAAAGACTTAGTGGCCTGGTGCTACTGTACCTTCTGCAGTGGAGAAGAGAGGGTAGTATGGGTTAAAAAGTGGTGCTTGTTGTAGACAAGGTAAAGGTTGGGATCAAATATTCAGCAGAGGACTTTGGTGAGAAAGGGCCAATCCAATGCTGCTTGTTTACCCTGGCTGTGACTTTCTTGGTGATCTCTGCACCTGCCCTTAGGGGAAGGATTTTCTAGAGCAGCCACATGTGAGGTCTTCAGTGCCTGGAGCTCTTCCTACAAGTGTAAGTAAAATATCAGCAGTGATATTTTATCAGCAGTGACTGCTGTTGTAGCTGCTGTAGGTGTAGGGCTGGTGGACAGAGTGAGGTGTTCCCTCTCTGAAACATCAGTGAGGAGGGGAGGCTGAAGGACTGCGTTAGGATGTCTATCAGCTGATTCCTTGTCCATTGTCTGATTTCCAGATAAGAAATGGGATGCTGAAAACACCTTGTTTGGAGATGAGGGGGGATTAAGCACTGCTTGCTCATTATCATTTTGCAGTCTACCAGGACCCCCAGGTCCAGTTTGTCTCCAGCACATCCACGCCTAACCTGTATTGGTACCTAACATTCTTCTTCCTCAGGTGCAGGACCCGACACTTTTCCCTGTTGAACATTGAACCTCATGATGTTCTTCCTTGCCCAGCTCTCCAGTCTGTCCAGGTCTCACTGGATGGCAGCACGGCCCTCCCAGTTTGGTATCATCAGCAAATTTGCCGAGGATACACTCTGTCCCCTTGTCCATGTCACTGATGAGTATATTGAACAGGACTAGACTAAGTATTGACCCCTGGGGGACACCACTGATTACAGGCCTCCATCTTGAATCTGATCGGTTAATCATTACCCTTTGGGTCCTGTCACACAGCCAGTTCTCAATCCACCTCACTGTCCCCTCATCCAGTCCATACCT
>JAOXNG010000064.1:24947369-24957757 GCA_028566535.1 Scolopax minor
CTGAAAGGAGGCTGTAGAAAAGAGGCTTGTCTCGTCTCCCCAGTCACAGATGATAGGACAAGGGGTAATGGCTTCAAGTTGCACTAGGGAAGGTTCAGGTTAGATATTAGGAAGGTCCTGCCTTCTGTGTGAAGAGACGTACTTGCATGTTGGCAGCTTTTGGTGGAACTCCCTCATGGGTGAGCAATTCCTTAGTGGAATTACTAATGCCACTGCCTGTTCCAGGGATGCTGCTGAAATTGTTCTTGGGGCTTCAGAACCCTTGCAGGTTTTTGCCCTCTTCACTGACCTCAGTATCTGTGGCTTTCTGTGTTGCCCTGCTGAGCGTGAGGGCAGCCAGCAGCGATGGATGTGTCTAAGTCTTCTGCAGTTTTGCTGTAAGAACTACTGTGTAATGTGCCAAATGCGTTGTATCTTGGGGTTTTTATATCAAAATAATTAGATGGAAAATATGTCCTTTGCTACCTTTGCTTATTTCATTGCATCCTCCCTTCTGAAATAATAGCATTTTTAACTGAAGAAAATACAGAATTCACTTTAGAGTCTTATGTCATTAGAGCAAAAAGGTAGTTGCTCTGATAGAAGAAAATTTTTTCAGTCCTGAATCTCTGGGTTAAGGGGACTCTCTATATTGTGGTTTTTATTTTTCAGTGACAAACCCATGTGAAGATGAAAGCATAGCTTGAAACAATCTGACAGCCTAAATGACACAAAACAAGAGCAGTGCAAATGTGAACTGAATGGTTTTATGGAGCTCTGTAGTCAATATTCGTTTTAAAGCTTTCTTTCCAACCTATTTGTTGGTAGTATTTGTCTTCATGTATATATATAATACCATCTGCTCTGTGTCTCTGAAATCTCAGTGAGAAGACCTCCACAGAAAGCTTCAAAATACCTTTCTGTATTCCGTACCACTGGGCATTGAGACATAATCTTCTTAATTCTGCAGTTTCTTCCTTGGCAAAGCACAAGTCCTTTTCTTAATTTCTCAGAATTATTTCAGAATCCTTAAAATAGCTTATGTTATCTTTAATATGAAGATAATGAGGTGATTTCAAATATAATAATGGACTTTTCTATTTTCTTATGTGTACTATTTTGCAGGTTTAAGTGGGGAAAAAATCCAAACCCGGAAACATTGTTGACTGGACAAATTTTTCAACATGAATCGTGCTTTTAGCAGGAAGAAAGGTAAGTAATTTAGCTTAGGTTCCATGAGAGACATAAGTATCCTGTGTAAATTCTTCAGAATATCAAGAATTATGCAAGGAAGTACTTATTCATAAATGCACCTAGTGAACTAGGTAGAAATGGGCAGCCTACTGTCAGATGTACAGAGCAAAACATTCTCAATTGATAGTTCTAGAGCTTTCTGGATTGTAAGGGGTTGGTGGACTGAAGGGTTTTAGAACTTCTAAAGAGTTAATAACTTCTGTATTTATTCCAAACATTCGTTGAGTTTTTATTCTTGGCGAAGCTATTTTAGAAAACCATATTTAATATACTTGAAATATCTCATGCAGCAGAATGTCTCATAGCTTTAAGAAGCTATGCTGAATTTGTAGGAATCTAAATTGGTGTGCTTTCCAAAAGAACATCAACTCACTAAAAATTCTAAGTTATGTATTTTGCTCTTCTGACTCGCTTATTCTCTTTTCATGGTCTGTTTATGATTAAACCTAAGTTTTAGACGGAGCATTAGAGATGCAGTTTTTTTTACTCACAGCTCGTTGCAATTTTCCCCATTTGTTTGTAATGCAGAAAAAACTCACTAGGTTTAATTTCTTAATTTTTCATGTTTTCTTCTAAAGATTCTTAAGTGTGATACACACTGAGCCAGAGCCCCTGATTTAAAAACTAGTTATAAACTCTGTTGAAGTGTAAAAGTTTTGTTTATCTAACAAAAATTCTTGCTTTGGTATCAATATCAAAGCTGGAAATAAAAGGAATCTGCCATAAATTAGACCAACATGAAATTATAGCATCACTGCATCCTTCCATGTCTAGTACATTTATTTGCTATAACCAGAGGAAATGAGATAATGTAAGTAGTCCAGAATATCAGTAGACATAGCTTGATGGCAAAAGGAAGATGCACTTATTCACAAAGGCTACAAAACCTGATGAAAGATCATTTGATAACCAGTAGCACGATGGAGTTGGAGGAAATAAACTCAAATCCATAGCCCACGCTCTTCTTAAACACTGTTATATTTTCTTATGTAGATACTTGTAACACTTCCATCTAGATCTGTGCCTACCAGCTGCTGGATAGTGTTGCCTAGCTTCTTCCAAATACTTTGAGAGACTATTTCAATATTCTTTAGCAGTGCTTTTATTTATCACTGCTGCAAAAGAAGCTTGGGGTTTGTAGACTTTGTTTTGTCTAGACAACCATAGAATACTTTTTTTTTTAAATTTTTCTAATGACTTCTGATAATATTTGAAACTCAGCCTGTTGTGTTTCAGAAATAGACCAGTTGTATTTGACAGGACTTTTTCCTCAGTGTTTTCAGTTGCACCCAGAGCTCTAACATGCCCTTTTACTAGTTCTCATTGCCCTTGCCAGTGTCTGCATCTTGCCTTTATGGTCAAATTGTGAAGTTTTATCCTCGGGTATCTGGGCTCGTTTGAGGGGTTTAGATTAATTCATTTCTGTTTTCACTACTTCTTCATAAGAAAATTCTTACTAACCTCACCTTAATTCTTATAATGTCAGTGTATTCGAGGCCACTTGCTGTATTGATTTTGTGTGCTATTCTCTTTATCCCAGCAATAAAAAGTATCATAAAAGAAGCTGCAATGAAGTGCAGTTCTTGTGTATTCTTAAAAATTATTCAGAACGTGACTAAGTAAAAGGATTAAATACTGTCATCCATTTATTTTACTTGTAGTAATGCACACAACATTTCCATTCTCGTATCCTAGGAAAACACAAATTTCAGTTAAGCAGTTGTCAAGACTAAGTGAAAATTACATATTTTTCATGCCATTTGAAGTTCAGAAAACCTCAGCTGTATCAGCATTTGTGTTTAATGACTGCATTCAAGTGCAGGTTCAGACAGGTTCAATTCCTGAACTTATTTTATTTCCTGATTTTACTCCCAGACCTCAGAACAACTTCCACACCTGTTTAGTGGGGTTGTTTGTGGGTTTTTTTCTGTTTACAAAACGTGGATATTTTGAGGAGTTCTCTCTAAATCCAAATTAACCTCCTGGTGGCTGCGCTGGTAGCATTTGTGCTAATTACATGTTTATATCAGTCTGCTACCTTGAAACTACATGAACGACAGTCTCAAATCTATAGGATTGTGAGGTGCATTTAAACAGATGTAAGTGATGCTTTCACAATATCCGAAGGTTATCTGAACTGTGCAGATTTACAGAATAGGTGTCTTCTAATCCTCATTGACACACTCAGCCTATACTAGCTTTGCAATATGAAGCATATACAGAACATAGTAGCTATTGGCACAGCTCCTTATCTTCTTGAACCAGGTAAGCTGGTGACTAGAATGACTCGCTCTGTGCTGTACTTGCTGAAAAGCTCAGTGCTTCCTCCATCACCTCATTCAAACAGCAGGACTTTTCTTCTAAGTGCAAGTATTTAGTGTAAGTTTATTTTTGAGGGCCATGATTTAAGCATGAAACAGCCACTTCCTGCGACAAAGTGTCCTGAGCGCTCTGACCTTAAAAACGGGTGTTACAGTCATTGCCTGTCTGATTCTCAGGGATTTCACACCATCCAGAAATTGTAACCTGGATACTTCATGTTTGTATTTCAGTTGTGTTTGTATTTCAGTTGTATTTGTTTTCTTTTGGCTGATAATAATTTTAATTGAAGGCTTAATTGACGTGCTTAAATCTCAAATTGATTGTAAATAAAATTGAGCTTGTTCATCTTTCATCCTAATAATGACAATGAAAAATAAAAGAAAATGTGAAATTTAAGGAAATTTAGCTTGTTTCAGGAAGTACTTGCATAAGCAGTCCTAAGTAAGTGGGAACTTTTTTCAGTCCAAGTTGTAATATCTATTCTCATCACTTAATCATGAGCTCATATTAGAGGGAAATAAACCTTATGAAAATACTGATGAAAAAAAGACAATTTTTAGTTTAAAGCTGGTATCAGCACCTGCTGAAGTTGCATGTTTTAATGTGAAAAAATGTAGTACCAGTTCAAAATACAATAACCTTTCTGTTGACTTTGGTAAAAGTTGGTTAGACTGCCAATTATGTATGTTCTGGAGAAGATACTATCATGTAGCAATATTATATTTTTGTACAGTTTGTATATTCATACATATTCTGTTTTCCATTCACTGACCTACAAGTGAAGTATACTCTCTTGAAGTAGATTTTATAGGCTATCCTTATTTTATAAGGATCTCTTTCTTTCACCCACAAAAACAAATTAAAGAACAGTGTTATATGTGTTCTTGCTGCTTTATTATTGTGACAAAGCTTATGAAAACATTTATGTATCCATCAGTATCAGGAGCTGCTTTTATATATTGCCGAGGTTTGGGTCACTGTTTCTGAAGAGACATCTTAATTTTTCCTTTGATTTTTGCTTTAAAATCAGGTTGTAGCATGTTCACGTTGGAATATTGCAGTGAGAAAATTCTGTAGTACAGATATAAGTCTGTTAATCTCAATATATGTTTGAATCTTGATAATTCCAGTCTCTCTTTTAAGTAGTTTAGGGATATTAATATTCTTCTTCTTTAAGAGTTCTTTGTAAATGCTTTATTTTCATGTACATTTTTCTCATTATTACTGTATTGGTATCTAAATTGAATTACCTATTTGTTCTTAATTTATACGTGATTATGTGTACAGGTAATGTGTATACACAAAACAGAAAACATTAACAACAATGTTTTTGGTTGGGGTTCTTTTGTCTGGGATTTTTTTTGGTATTGGTGAATGGAGGTGCCTCTTCCAGTTGAGTTTGGCACATTTTACTGATTCTGTGGCCTTCCATTCAAAGCCATTAGTATAACAACTGGTACATAGAATGATAGAATTGTCGAGGTTAGAAGAGACCTTTCAAAGCGTCAAGTCCAACCATCAACCTACATTGACAAAACCAACACTAAAACATTTCACTAAGCACCATATCTACACATCTTTTAAATACCTCCAGGGATGATGATTCGACCACTTCCATGGGAAGCCTGTTCCAATGCTTAATAACCCTTTCAGTGTAAAAATATTTCCTAATACCTAATCTAAACCTCCCCTGGTGCAACTTGAAGCCATTTCCTCTTGTGCTATCACCTGTGACTCGGGAGAAGAGATTGACCCCCACCTCTCTACAGCCTCTTTTCAGGTAGTTGTAGAGAGCGATAAGGTCTCCCCTCAGCCTCCTTTTCTCCAGGCTGAACAACCACAGCTCCCTCAGTCATTCCTTGTAAAACCTGTTCTCTAGATCCCTCACCAACTTGGTTGACTTCTCTGGACATGCTCCAGCAGCTCAATGTCTTTCTTGTAGTGAGATGCTTGAAACTGGACACAGTACTTGAGGTCGGGTGTCATCAGTGCCAAGTACAGGGGGATGAGCACTTCCCTAGTCCTATTCTGGACCACACTGTTCCTGATACAGGCGAAGATGCTCTTGACCTTCTTGGCCATCTGGGCACACTGCTGGCTCATGTTCAGCTGACAGTCGACCAACACCCCAAGTTTTTTTCTCCCGAGAAGCTCTCCAGCCACTCTTCCCCAAGTTTGTAATGCTGCATGGGGTTGTTGTGATCCAAGTGCATGACCCAGCACGTGGCCTTGTTGAACTTCATACAATTGGTCTCAGTCCATCAATCTAGCCTGTCCAGATCCCTCTCTAGCACCTTCCTACCCTCCAGCAGGTCAACACTCCCATCTAACTTGGTGTAGTCTTCAAACTTACCGACGGTACACTTGATTCGCCTCCTCCAGATCATTGGTAAAGACCGGCCCCAATACTGAGCTCTGGGGAACACCACTCATGACTGGCTGCCAACTAAATATAGAATGAATGTGATCCAAATCTTCTGGGACAAAACAATTGAGACTTTTTGAGTGTCTCAAAATAGTGCTAAAAATGTAGGTACATATGTCTTCTTTGGCCTAAAAGTAGTACTGAGTTATAAAATGTTAAATGCAGTGGACTTCAGTGAAGTTGTGGAGGATGTAAGTCATAGTTGGATTTAGTTTGTTCTTTGTTACACCCCAACGGTCCTCCTTCATCCCAGAATAAATGTCAGCCTTGCTTTACATATGGCACAAAGTTCAATGCCAAAGCCTCTGTTGTATGCGGGAATCTGAATTTTCTATTTTTTTCCCATATAATAGCAGTTCATAAGGTTGGTAACTGGTGCCACATTATCAGCTCATGAGATGTAGATGATATTCATAGTGCTAAATGGAATATGTTAAAGTAATGGCCTATCATAAATCATAAGTCAGCAATAACATATCTGTGCAGTGGCTTTTTACGAGTCCCGTTTATGAAAGTGTAGACAGATGCATTTAATGGGCAGGGTCTGACATAGAAAAAAATGCAATCAGAGGTTATAGGATGCTCTTTTATGTGAGTTGACTGGCAACAATATGATCTTTATTTTCACTGTAAACTTATGCTGCATTCGAGAGATGACAAATGTTGTATTTTATATTTTGTTTTCTGAGTAGACAACAGGTGAAGCCCCAAAAGAGTGAAGGGGACAAGTGTAGGCCTAAAGCAAATACTTTAACTCTGTTGGAGAGTATAATTGATATAAACAAATGGGTTATTGTGTGCTGGACTCTCACACTAATAGTAATACTAAAAAGTATACAGAAAGAGTAGATACTCATACACTTTAAAGGTGTATAAGTAGTCATAATCTTCCTCATTGTGGTCTTCAGATATTCTTGTAACTGCAATTTGTCCTTTCATAAACGCATTCATCACCTTCCAGGAAAAAACAAAACTAGTCCTAATTCTCTTCTTCTGTTCCACCCCCAGAAAACTGCTTGATGTTTGTATAATTCTTTTAAAATAAGAATTTTTTCAAGAGTAAAGTTTAGGAGGGAAAAACGGGTGATTTTTTTTTTTTTTTTTTTTGTATACCAAATATTTCTGTATTCTGTTAGTCTCACTTGATGCAATAATTGGTTATTTCAATACTTTTGTAATATCTTCACAAAGAGGTTTTGTGTGTTCCAAACACTGCTCCTTGAGTTTTGAAATATGGGGTCATGTGGAAAACCCATATTCAGTGACCAAGTCTCTTTTCTGGTTTGGCAACTGAATTTTTTTTTTTTTAAAGTATCATTTGTTACTATTATATTGTTTTCATTAGAACTATGGTGGTGCCCTTTCAATTACACCATCAAGGAGAGTTGAAGGGTTACTACCTTAATTTGCCAAGGATCAAATCATCTTCTGTTGGTGGGACAAGGAAGTGGCTAGTCCTGCAGCGTGTGCGTGTTTGCAGGCATTTGTACACAACTGTGTATTTATTTATATTCTGAAAGCAGAAGGAACAGATCTAATTGTTTAGGAAAGAAATTACTACAGTATGTCTCTGGAGAATTAATAGCTCCAAGTGAGGAGTAGGCTTTCAAAAGTTTCTCTATAGGATTCATGTTGAGTCTGCACTGACAAGCCTAATTTTTCTTTTTTTTTTTCTGTTAAGATGAGAATAGGAAGATAATTTCCTGTTGGCTATTTTATCTGTGTTATCTTAGTAAAGGTATTGCAGAAATTGTCTTATCTATAGCCTGCTTTAAAGGTTATTCAAGGCAAGTTCACCATGGTATTTTCCACAGTAACTATTTGTTGCTTCTGCAAAACCTAAGGAGCTCCTTTTAAGATATATGCATACTGCTTAGCCATAAAGCACTAAATACTGACTTTAGAATGGGCACAGCATTGAAGGAGTCTTAAGCTTTTTGTTTTCTATCCTATTAAAATTTATACAGCCTAATTTACAGAATGTTTAATGATTCGCACAGTGAATATCTTTTGAGATCTACAAGCTTATAAATTCTTGATTTAAGTTGTTACTGGTATATGATATAGAGTTCTTGTCCAAGTGACTATTGCAGGTAACTTCCCTGAGCTACATACAACCTAAATGCTTCATGAGTTTCATAGCTACACTGCTAATTAACTGAATGTCTGATTAAAGACAAGACGTATTATTTTGCGTTAATTTGGATGTGTATCAACCATACCTTGATAGGAATCACAATGACTACATTTTATAGGATGATGTCTTTTAGAGCTGTTGGAAAATTGCACAGAACATCTAAAATATGTCACTCAGGAAAATACTATATTGTGAAATCAAATCCTTTAGGTACATGAAATGATGTACCTGAGGTACGTAAGCGAGAGGGAGCTGTAGATAGATATGCATATCGTAGTTGTTCTGATTCATTGCTGCCACTCTCCTTTCTTCCCTTTCCAGTTTGTTGGCATTTTAAAAAAAAGCTCCAGTTCAACTTTTCAACAGAAAAGTTACTATTTTAATCTTCCTGAATTAAAAAAAAATAAAATCCTGTTTTAATTGTATTGACATTAGAGATTGTGTTACTTTTCCTTTGTGTGACACACCTAATGATCTTACTTTAACAGTTTGAAATTCTTCAGAAACTTTCCTTTTTAACAATATTCAACAAATTTAATTGACAATTTTCAAATTTTTTTTACAGTTATACTGGAATAGTTGACTGAATTCTGACTCCAAAAGTGAAAGGTGGAGTTGGACTTTTGATCTATACATATCTCTTAGTGAAAACTTGTTGAAAATGTAGTCACTTAAATTATGGTACACAAAAAATTATGGTAATTTTTTCAACTTCAGTAGAAGCTTTTATAAAAAGACACAGTGTAGCTCTTCTGGTAATAACAAGAAGACTGAAGAAGTATAGACTAAATAGCTCAGAATACTTTTCTTAGTTTTCCCTTTAATTTAGGCAGCTGACCTTGGTAAATGTTCTTAACATCAACAAATTAGAAGTGCAGAAACAAAGATATGCTAATTACTAGTTACTTGCACTGACATATTATTTTGATCCCATTTTCCTTCCTTGGAAACCTACATACTAGCATCTGTATCTTAAAAACATATAGTATGAAATGGATACGTTATGCAGTGAATGTTACTATTTGAGGAAATGAACACGCCAGACTTTTTTTCTTTTTTAATTTTGTAGCTGTGCCAAGCCAGCATTCTATATCATTTTGCTATTTTAGTAATCAGCTGTTTAAAACCATTCATGAGGTCCCAGATATTATGAGAGGAGGACAGAGAGGCTAAGCATTCTCCAAAGCTCACTCTGTTCTAGGGAGATACAGCTTCGTTGTCTTGGCAAAGAATAAATAAGTCTCCAAAGAACATTTTATGTTTGCCAGAAAAAAAAAAAAGAAAGGGAACAACAAAAGTGATTATTTTTTAATTATGTATGTCAGTTTGTGAGAACCTCCCTGCTTCTCTTGCAGTGGAGGATAAAGGAAACAATTTAACAGGGTGACTTCTCATATGTCCCATTGTGAAGGTTTTCTTTCTTATACAAAAATAGATAACCTAGAAAAAATTAAAGATACAGATACCTGTATACAAACACTGAAGCAAATAAGCTATTTCTTCCCTGAAGCATTAACACCTAGATGAAGCCCTGACCTTGTGGGATGTGCTCCCTTCTTCTTAAGGAAACTTTTATTAGGCTCATTGTCTTAGAAGATCTTTCTTTTCATAGCAAGTTTTGTAAAACAGGAAAAAAGACAGTTCAAAGACTTCTTTTCTTTTAGCATGGCAATCATCCATTGATGTCCAAGGGATTTTAATTCAATAAAGAATAAAGGCATTTAGTTTTTACCTTCTAGAAATGATTGTATTTTCACTGTGACACTAAAAAAAATAATAGATAAAACCAGTATCTTTCTCTGTTCATTATGTTAAATGTAATGGCCACTAGGTCTTGTATGCTTTGGTAAACGCTTTGGAAACATAGTTAAGTAGAGCCACTTTTAGCATGCATGAATTAGTGATGAGAGTGGGGCTTAGGGAAGCAGAACTTGCACTGTTGAGCATTGTTTCACCGTTTAGAAAATAGTTCATCAGTGCCTCTCCACTAAATCCATTCTACAATATCTGTGGGCAGCAATGTGTGGAGAAATTAATCTCAAAGGGAGAACCATTTCTTGGCACTGTTACCGCTTTCCTTTTTGGTAGATAAATGGTCAGCTGTGCTGTTATCTCACCTAGTGTCATCCTCCACTAAGTGCAGCACAGTTATTCTGGGTATTTTATGAAGTCCCTGAGTCTATTGACTTCAGCATATGCAGAAGTGCGAGAACAAAAACACATGAACAAGAGGGACAACTGCTCTGAAATACATTTGCGAAATTTTACTTT
>JAOXNG010000064.1:24960228-24970820 GCA_028566535.1 Scolopax minor
CTCCCCTCAGCCTCCTCTTCTCCAAACTAAACATGCCCAGTTCCCTCAGCCTCTCCTCATAGGACTTGTTCTCCAGAACCCTCACCAGCTTGGTGGCTCTCCTCTGGACACGCTCCAGCACCTCAATGTCTTTCCTGTAGTGAGGGGCCCAAAACTGGACACAGTACTCGAGGTGAGGCCTCACAGTATCCTTGCTGAAGCAAGTAAACAGTTGATGTGTAAGAAATTAAGGTAATCAAGGTAAATCAAACATTGACGTTAGCAATGTGAATGAACATTTTGGAGTTGAAATTTACTCTGTATGGATCTTGACTGTGCCGCAGTAAGTATGATGGGACAGAGAGCAGTCCTGCCTTCACGTGCCAGTTTCCTCTGTGTCTGGGACTGGCTGTCAAGCCCAGTTACCAGTCTGCTTGTCTGGCCTTCAGCAGTACGCCGACTAGAAATACAATGTTTATGGTTAACATAGAACGCAGGAGAAAGGGTAATGCTTTTAAACTTAAGAAAGCTATATTTGGACCACATACAAGGAAGAAATTTTTTTACAATAAGAGTGGTGAAACACTGGAACAGGTTGCCCAGAGAGGTGATAGATGTGTCATCCCTGGAAACGTCCAAGCTCAGGTTGGATGGGGCTCTGAGCAACCTGATCTAGTTGAAGATGTCCCCCCTCGTTGCGGGGGGTTGGACTGGATGACCTTTAAAGATCCCTTACAACCCAAATGACTTTATGATTATAAGATTCTCTAGGCTTTAGTCTAACATTTCTAACTCACAGCTTTTGATATCATACTCAAAATAGAGATCAGGTTTCAGGTCTTAAAATATTCTCGGAAATGAGTGCGGTTCTTTGTTGCAGTATTCCAATCACAAGCCACAATTGAAAGGAAGAGCCACTTCAGTGCATAATCATGCTCTGGGTGCTGCTGAGTGGACAAATCATGCTTCCCTAATTAAGAAGTGATAATATCATTCTTCAGTAACGGAGCTGACCATTACTGTCATCTAGAATAAAATTTGCTTAATGAAAAAAAATTTCCTCTAGTTTTGCAGTTTTGATCCTTTGACTGTGGTGACCATGGTGAATATCTTGTTTAACAGTTTTCTTGCTGATGGATATTCAAAAATATTTAGTTTAGGTTTAGTATCAGTAAATGTCACAGCTTTTGCTCTTAAAAAGTTTGAAGTGTACAGGATTTTATTGTTCTTACATGTAACTAACAAATAATTAATAATTGCTATAACTGCAGCTCCCACTAAAGGCAAACGGAATTGTCTGTGAATATCCAAGGGTAGAATTTTGCTTTAAGCTATTATTCTGTTATTTAATTCAATAAAGTTCCAGATTTGTGAGTTCATGCTGATTAAAACAGGATGATACTGTTTTAGTATCTATTAAAACTGGTTTAGTTTAGTAGTAGAAAATACTACTAAACATTGAACGTTTGGAGTATAAAATACTGCTCAGTGTTACAGAATCTCTCATGCAGTTGGTAATACAATTTAGTATTTTGAAACATTTTTTGGTTTTTTAATGCTTCCAAATGAAAAAACTTTTAAAAATAGTTTCTTCTAATAAAAAGATATTTTTTTTTAATGTTTGGAATTCAGCCTTAAATTCTGTAGAGCATTCTAAATGGCTGTTAAAAAGAAGGAGGGAAGATGTATCTCACAAATACTGAACTCATGTCACCTAGGAAGTGTGCAGCGGGAAAAATAAGACAATAGCATAGTCTTGTGATGTGAAAAATCATTGAAGGAGCATATGCAAATTCACTTAGGATATGTAAGGAAAGATTAGAGGAGAACTAAAATTCTGAATCAGTTGCCACCATGTGATTTGCTTCTCTTTTCTTGTAGAAGGATTAGGTTTTTTTTTTTTATCAGTTATTGCTCTGATAATTTTTCAAAATTATTTTCTTTATCCCTTTTGATGTCTTTGGATAATTCATCTAAAAAAGCACATAATGAATAAAAAAAGGCATAATTAGAAACACGACATGCATTCAACAACAGCAGAATGCAGAAAATAATGAACTGAGGCAGAAATACCAAATAACCTTGGACCAATAAATGTATTTGGGGGGAGCAGTTGGAGTTGGAATTCTTACAGTAAATCATGTTGCTTAAAATGAGAAGTGTGCCTGAGAAGTAACCAGGTTCTTTCACATAAATCTAAATTGTGAGATATGCTGCATTTCCCACCAGCGAGGGAGGGGTTTTAGATGTTTTCCAGGTAGATACTATAATAGTTAAATTAACAATTCAATAACCAATTCAGTGCTTCTTTTATTTTGCTTTTCTATAGACAAAACATGGATGCACACTCCTGAAGCCTTATCAAAGCATTATATTCCTTATAATGCAAAGGTAAGAAAATATGGTTATTTTTTCCTCTTATCTTTAGAACACAGCACATTCTATCTTGCTTTTCTTTCAAAAACTTCAGAGATATGAATTAGCCAGATGAAATAGTGAAGAAAAACTTAATAAATGTCTGTTTTGCAGATGAAAAATTTGTGTTTCTTAAATAATGATCAATTGATTCTTGTTCTGAATTATTTTATGGGTTTCTACAAAGCAAACCAGTCATCCTTTTCTGCTTGATGCATTGTTTCTTTTTAATGAATGGTAAATGGATGGAAATTTTGAGTGCAAAGGAATTTAACATCAAGCTACATGTCTACGGTGCTGTAAAAATTAAAATTAATAGCACAAACTTCTTTTGAACTATAGCAAAGACAATGAATAATGATCCTATATGATATATTTATTGAAACATCAAATACTCTGAAAATATAATAGAATAGTAGAATAATAAATGGAATTTTTGCACAGTAAAAACAGAAGTCTTACTCATACTTTCTTCTCCCGGTTACAATGTAATTCTACAGTAGTATTTTGATTAATCAAATGACATCTGTTCTCAGGAAATTCATCTTCCCAAAATAATGATTTAGAAAATGGTTTGCTAAAAGGAGGAGGGAATACGAAGTAATCAGCATAACTCAGAGTAAACTAAATAATCAACTATTACTTGATTAAATTGGGAGGATAATTCAAGAAGATTCCACGGTGGACGAAGTTCTTGTGTGATTGGTATTTTTTAATATAAAAATAAAAAATATTTCATAGGATGGGACTTACTTTCCTATATTGGTATTCCCTGCTGTTATGTTTGCAAATTTCTTTTGCTTAGTATTGCCACACAGAGTGCAAGTGCTTGTAGAGGAAATTTCAGTCTCATTCTGCTAGTTGCCAGGTCAACATTTTTTTCTGTGTGTGGTCCAACTGAATTTTTGACCAAAGGTTATATTACCATGTAACTATACAGCCGTGCCAGACACCTTGGCTTTTATATTACAGTTTTTGAGGGAGAAATACTTGCTGGGGTGACTGTGCCATCTGTTTTAAGAGCAAGCTGAACCTGTGAATTCTGATAATGGACTGAACAAGGTCCATTTGTTTCTGGTCTTGAAGAGAAGAAAACCCCCAAACGCCCTCATCTTTCATGTCTCATTGTCTTAAGAGCACATCCTCCGAATAGGTGTCAGTATATCTATGCACAAAAATAAAAATTAGAATATGGAAAACAGTGATAGGATGGTGATAACTGTAGAAACAACGGCATCAACAGTTTCTGGAGTAGAAAAAAGGGATGAGCAATTTCTATCCAAAGGACATGCGTTCTCAGCCTTGTTAGAAAGACTCTTGGTCCAAAAAGTTTTTTCCTTTTATTTAGGTTAATATATGCCCAAATGTCCTCTCCAGTTCTGCTCTTGTTTAATGTGGGTTCTGACCTTACAGGGCCTCATTGACCTCAGTGCTGTTGGTCTCTCAAGTCTGTCAGAATACTTGCAGTACAGCATGTGCTTTTTTCTTTTTGGAAAAAAAAAATTTTCATTTGGAACACAGTAGAAAATTATAATTTAGAAGTGTCGAAGTCTCAGTTATTTGATTCATTATTTCAAAGCAAGCAAAAAAATTGCTGCACTCTGTAACTGGAGTGTAAGATTTCAGCATTGCGGTTTTTGTTGAGACCTGGCATAAATTTGCATAGCTTTTATGAGGTTAGCAGGTATATGCAAACATAACAACATTATTAAATCTAGATGATGTTTCCACCTCAATTATCAAGTACCATTTTCATTAAGTTTTCCAATATTTTTCTTTTTAAGAGGAAAGCATGTATCTGTTAGTACCTCATTTGGATTTTGTAACATTTTGATCTTTAAAATATCCCATTGATTTCATATCTTGTAACTACATTGTGAAATAATGATTAAAAAATCAGTAAGCATTAATAAAGCAAGTATTGGAAAAGACTCATAGACCTTTTGTTTTCCAAGTGTTCATATTGTTCCATTCCAATTCTATAACATTCTATTCATATCACTTTTATATTTGTTGGGAGGAAAAAACAACACTTAATCTGATTTATTTTAAAAGTTAACTATGTGAGTGAAGAATTACGTGTTCAGATAATCAAATCAATTTGATGCAGAGCAATACCAGGAGTACCATTTTCCTTTTCCATGGGCAAGTGAGCTGTATTCTGCTATGTAGTTTTTTGTATGCAAATTGCCGTCATTTGCATTCATGAATGCAAATTCATAATTTGAAAATAGAAACAATTTTTGTATCTTATAAACTCTGAGATGGTCAGAAAAAGGAAATCTTACTCAGAACAACTGGAAAGGATGGGGTTTTGTTTGTTTAGTTGTTTCCTAAGACATCTTTAATTCTTAAAAGAAAACTTCTTGGTAAAATGCAGCTCATGTGTTGACTGTTATGTTACTAAAAAACAAAAACAACCTAGCACAGTTAACTGGAAATTAACCCTGCAATAGAGACAACTGGCTTTTTTTCTACAAATTGGACTTTTTAGAGTAGAATTAATAACATCTTGTATCTCTTACGACGTACGCTCTCAGGATGATTTATGGCAATAATCCCCTTTGCAAGAAAAAACAAGCAGAGTTGTTTCTTCTGGAAGTAAAATCCAGGAGCCACCAGTCCCAAAAGGATGCCCGTAAATATAAAAGCTTCTTGACTCTCTCTCATTTCCAGCATGCCCAGTCCTTATGGTACTTGCTATTTTGCAGTTTGCTGGTTTTTGACGTGGTTTTGAGTATGGTGTAAATTGGTGGGGGGTTGTGTTTTTGGTTTGGTGGGGTTTTTTTCAGTGCTTTTTTTTGGGGGTGGGGGGAGAGTTTTGCCTGTTTGGGGTTTTTTGTTGCTTTTGTTGTTTTAAGGTGCTTGTTTTGATTTTTTAATCTTAATGTCTTGTGGAAGGCTCTGATAATAAGATACCACATATTTCAGGATGGTGAAATGTGGGCCTACTGAAATCAGAATTTAGCCATCAGTTTATGGTCCTATATTTTTCTTGAAAGTATGAAAGTATATCGGTCACTTTATTTTTTTCCAAAAAGATTGTTTAGAAACTTGATAGTATATTGTCAAATATGGGGATACAGGAATCATTTAGGTATAATAGCATGGCAAATTTCATGTTACCAGGATATAAAATGCAAAGGCAAATCAAAATTTCTCTTTTGTGTCATCTATTTTCTGTGATGTTCCATAAATAAGAACAGATGTCTGTATTATTATCCATACTGTAGGGGAAAAAAAGTTGTGTTTTGCCCTTAAGTCAGTTCTCTTTATTTATGCCAGTTTCCTTTCTCCAAAACAAAAGTGATCAAAGTGTGACTTCATAGCGGAATCTGACTGCAGCCTTTAAAATGAACTGATTTTTGTCATCATGTAACTGATACTATCCTGAGGGGTGTTCTTCTGCTCATAAAAAGTTGCCACTGCCCAAACCAGCAATGCTTACTATGTTTCTTTATAGTAAATTACCACTTTTTAGTCCCTTGGCTATTTTTTGGGTTTATATCAAATTTCCACTAGTACTTCTTTCCATTTTGCTGATGAGAGGTTCAGCTTTGCAAGCCTCATGTTTATGTTGGCTACTAGTATCATAGTAGAGTAGCTTTGACCTTCCAGTAGGCTGAAGAGCTGCTTTTTTACATAATAGCATGTAAAACCCTTGGGGGTTTATTTTACCAAGAGATGTGTTGGCTTTGTAGTGCTCAGACAGCTGCTGTACTAATGTTTACTTCAGGCTTATTTTAAAACTCTGTATATTTTCATGTATGTAGTTATGATTCTTGCTGAAGTTTAAATTTGAAACTTTGAAGATAAATGAGCAAACCTTTTCCCAAAGCAGAGTGTTAAACATCTCTTACTTTGTATCATTGTGGGGTTTTGATGACATTTGTGAGTTTTTGTGTGGTTTCATGGATGATATTTACTTTCAATTATTGGACTCTCAATTATTGGACCTGGATTGCAACTGTAGGAAAGGAAAATAAAAAGGCATTAATAATAAATGCCCTGCAAATGGCAGTACCTAGTAGTATTAATCTTCACTGTAGTTGCAATAATCAGAGTTTAGTTAGGTTTTCAACCCTATGTAATTTCTTATTCCATCAACTCTTGTATCATTACGGAATGGCAGATAATACAGGCATTTTGGACAAGAATTTTAGGTCAAAAATATCGTGCTGCTTCTAATTGATGTAACTACCATAGCAGGCCTCTAGGTGCCCTTATGTCTTTTGAATATCAGTACATTGGTGTCATTAGTGTACGGTATTATCAAAGCTTTGTTTTCATGGCAGAAACTGCACTTACACAAATTTTTGTTGCTAGAGCTATACGAGCAATTTCTGGTTTTCTCTCCAGTCAGCACACTACAGAATGATCATGGGTTTGTCTCAGTAGAAATAATTAATGAAAGAATATCAAAGGGAAAATTGTACATAGATTTTCCAAGTAAACAGCAACACAAGGCATGCTATTAAAAATATACTGAAATTTATGTGGTCAGTTTATATGTAGCCAGATATTCCAAACAGAGCACAAAAATGTATAAAACTAGAAACTAATGAAACAGAACATTACAAGAAATAATTACTTTTCCTAAAATTAATTTATCATATTTAGAATTAATAACTTAATTCCAAATAGTTTTCATTAGATTATAAAATGTTTTGGATATGATCATTATTGATTTAGTGTTTAAACTAGAAAAATGAGTATCGTGAAAGTAAACAAATGAGATATGAAAGCAGAAAATTATAATTTTACAAGGAAATGCAGATTTGAACTTCTTAGTTCTGACACATTGTAGTCATTAAACTTGGAGCTCATTACCCTTATTTTCAACTAACAAAAATTACATTTACATCTTTGATATAAACATGGCACAAAATATAATTTCTTTTTGCCTTTACTAAAATGTAGTAGTTTCTCCAGTCAAATATGGTAATGGGCTTGTGACATGAGAGACTACTGCAGAACAAGCTGTCACAGTATTAAGTCACTCTTCTGCCCCCTTATCTACAGTTTCTCCTACAGCTCCTCAATTAAGAATTAATGCAATCAGGAGTGGGCAGATCTGGATGGGGTTTTGCAACTTCAAGCAGAGACCGCAAGTAGTGTATGGAGACTCTAGAGAAATAAACATGTTAGTTCAGTCTCCAGGGAATATTCTGAACATACCTACCATAGACGTGTTATTTACCTAAGGTAGAAAGCAAGTATGTAGGAAAATACTTAAAAATACTGAAGTCTTAAAAATAATCAGGAGAACAGACCAAGCTTATATAAATCAGTAATTGCTTACTAGAACAGTAGTCGAAAACTTTATAGTCGGGACAGCTATAATAAAGAGTTGGGACTCTATAATAAAGGTTTATTCTACAAACAGATGAGTTCCTGAGATGTCAATGGGTGACAAGTCAGGTAGGAAGAACCACAGACACTCAACTATGAGGCAGGGTTTTTTCATATCATCTTTATTTTTTAAGACAGCTTGCCAGCCGAGCATGATGTGCTCTAAAGCCAGAGAGTCTTAGGAACATGCCAAAGGCTAAGCAGAAATTTGTGGCAGAACAAACCGAGTTCAATCCCTTAATCGCTGCATCATCACTCCTTACCAACATTAAGGTTAAGCACTTGCAACTTCAGAATCCTTATATGACAGTTCAAAGAAGAGAATCAGTTAAACAGAGGTTAGGTGACTACTGCTGCATTACTGTGCTTGCGTTTTTATACCGGGGAAATGGCTTCTAATGCAAGATTGTAAGAGCTTTGTTGAGAACAAATGCTAGAACATTACTGAACTGCTGGTCACATGCTCCCACCTTGCATGTAAGCATCAGGAGAAGCATAAAAATCTACAGATTTTGCACTGGCATCTAACTTTCAGATTTTCTAACTAATTTTACCTCACCATCAACTTGCCACCATAATACTGAAAGACGTAGGACAGTTACAATCCTAAGGGGAAAACCCAGTAAGTTCTACCTACTATACAGTTTCAAAGTGTTGACAGTAGCATAAGCTGTCTAACTAATCAAGACATTTGAACTGCAGATGGAGGTTTAAACACCGACAGCTGTCGGTGCACTAAGTTTTGTCATTAGCAGATGGAAGTCAGACAGGGATGAAGTCACCTCGCTATGTCAGAAGGCACCTTGGAAGTTGAAAAATCTTGCTCTCCACGTCGCATTGCCCTGCTGGAGATGAGGGAAGATGAGCACCGTAAGAAGGCTTCTGATTCCATTAGTAGGACAGAATCACCTGTATCTTGCTTGCTGCTGAAAGACTGGCCCTGCTACACAGACACAACAGACCTAACCTCTTGGAAGTACTGCCTTTGCTGTAGACAGGCATATGCACTTCCTGCCAGGAAAGGACTGATGCTGGGGAAGGCTGTTTGGGATTTTTTTCCTAAACATCCTTAGGAAGTAGATTTCAAACAGAAACGTCACTATGCTCAGCCCCAGATGTGGTTGCACGCTTCATAAATACGTTTTGATGATTCCATATTGCGTACAGTGGCAAGATGGCACCAGCCTTCAGGTAATTTCTACCATGTCATGACTGGAGGGGGGAAAAGAAAAAAAAAAACAACCATGAGAATAAAATGGTACCTTGCACTTTGGAGCTTCAACCAGCAAGTGCATCTGTATCAAGGGTGTGAAATGCTTGAGATCACAGCTAAAGATGTTACTACCGGGGCTCACCCGCCTACTGCTAGAGGGCTTTGAGATGGGCTATATACACACATACATGCTCAGACTACAGACCCAGTAGAATAGGTAGTATAGAAGATGAACTCTCCTTATTTAATTTGAGATCTACTCCAAAGATTAGTGCATGCACTAGTGTGCATGTATGTGTGTTTTCTCTCCTTACAATGAGGAAAAAGAGTGCTATCCCCAAAAAAACCAAAACCCAAATGGTGCCTTACATAATTGAATGGAAATCTCTAACCAGTGGGACAATAACTTGAGATTTTTCACAATATATGTTTTCAGGAGCTTTATTTTAGCAGTATGTAGAAAGTATTTGGAAGCTGTGACCTGAAACCTGAAAGAGCTCAAAAGTTCATAATGAACACTGACATCTGCTTAACCTTCACACATCTATTTCTGTTCCTACTACAGCTATGACTGTCACTGATTTTAATCAGTGTCACAACCTTTCATACTAACTCTAGAACACAGAAATTTTCAACTTCCATCTGTAAGCATGGGGAGTAGCAGGGAAAACTGAGAGGGGAAAAAAAAAAGAGAAAAAAAATATAGCAAAAAATTTGACTTTCTGTATTTAATTATCAGCATGACCTGTCTTTAACCCAAACACTATGGTTAATAGGTTTCCTGTAGCCATCATGTGATTAGACAAGCTCTTGCACCTGTTAGCATATTTAGGCATATATTTTTGTGTTAACGGCCAGTGTTTCTTTCTAAATAAGCCACGACTACATTTTAAATTGCTTAAGTCAACTTCCTCAAGCAACCACAAAGTGAGAGGTTCTCGTGGGAAAAAAGAGAAAAGAAAAAAGTGCTAGGCATCAGTTTTCAGTTCAGAAAACCTCAATTAAACTTACAAATTATTTTATCAGAAGAAGGAAAAAGAAATTAGAAGCTACCTGATCAGAATAATAAATATAGAACAGAATAATAGGGTCACCGGTGGAAAAATATCTTTATCTATGTTTTATTTTCACTTTGAAGTGCTGTTGCTTTAACCAGATAATCATAGATAACAAGCTCTCCAAGGGTAAACATTGTAGTATTACTCTACAACCGCTCAGAACAATATAACTAATTCCTATTTGGAGAGAGGACAGAAGGCTTCTGGCCCAGGGCACTTCACAGAGTAGCTCTAACTGCTCTCTTATGCGTTCGCACCTGGAAAACAGTCTTGGTAAAAAAATTAAAGGGGTCAGTTTTTGGTTTTTTGCTGGTTTTTGGTGTTTTTTTTTTTTTAGAAACAGAAGAGCTGTTTATCCCATTCCTCCTTTCCCTTGTGCCTCAAAGCATTATCATTAATGTGGTTTTCTCCTTCCAGATTATGTTTCAGGGACAAATTTTGTGACCCTAACTTACGCTCCTCCCCAAGTAGCCCATTTCGACCCAATCCTCACGTTCACTCATCACTTTTCAGAGTTCCTTGAAGAGACTGACTCCCTGCCCACACAGCACAGCAGCTCCTTTCCCACCAAAGGC
>JAOXNG010000064.1:24987967-24999598 GCA_028566535.1 Scolopax minor
GCTCCGCAGAGGAGAGACGAGGCGATGCTCCGCAGAGGAGAGACGAGGCGATGCTCCGCAGAGGAGAGACGAGGCGATGCTCCGCAGAGGAGAGACGAGGCGATGCTCCGCAGAGGAGAGACGAGGCGATGCTCCGCAGACCAAAAGGAGCACGCACCTCGAGAGAGAGTTAAACACAACAGCCAGCACGCTGCAATCTCTTCAGTCAATAATCATCTGCTTTTTGTGTTTTAAAAGATTGCTGTTTCTGCTGCTATTTTAAGGTTGAGCTCAATTTTGTCACATTTGCCGTATAAGCACGACTTCGAATATTTCAACATAATTGTTTTGTTGCAGTCCCCATTCTTGCAACTCTTACTTGCTTTCTGGGTAATGGAAGGGGGAAAGTGTTTCTGAATCACTTCTTTTATGTCTATTATACCAGAATAAAAAAAAAAAAAAAGAGGGGGAAAAAAAAAGGTAGAAAGTTGGATGTCAAAATGTGTAAGCTGTTGGGGGAAGAATTACTGGAGTGTATTGTTAATGGCAAGGAAGAAAGTGAACTGTTAACCTTACCAATTCACCTGACCTTACTAAGAGCTATTGGGCATGTGGTAACTGCAATAGACTTGTCAGAACCGTAAAGGATTCTGAATGCCTGAAACTACCCCACGTTTGACTTGACTTTAAATTGATCCAGCAAAATAAAAGTAGAAAAGGAGAAGACTTATCTCACTCTTAAGATTGTTAAAACTATTTTTTAAAAATAGTTTCTCCAGCCAAAGTGCAGTTTTGAAAGCATTTTTAATGATTTGACTGTGGAACTGGACCAAAACATGTCTTGCTCAAGTTAAATGCACAGCAAAATTTTCATTTCAACTACGTTCAGATGGAAGAGGTATTTCCCACAAAGGGTCTATTAACTAGTTTGTTGTGTAAAACAGCCCTCCTGGCCATTTTGGGGCCCAATTATTCTCCCAGTCGCTGTCAATGATAAAACTTCTGTGGATTCTAATATGATGAAATAGTGTCTGTTAATTCTCTGCAGCTGCACTATCTTACAAATCTTCACATGTGGAACGAGCACATCTGGCTGTCTGCTAGTATTAGATTATAAATAGTTTGATCTGAGGCGTATGTCTTGTATGGGGCTGGTCAACAGCTCACTTTGTTAACGGCAAACATCACTGAGGGAAGAACAAACCTTAGTATACTTCAAAGGAACAAATAAACTGGTTTGACTGATAAGATCTGTTGGCTTCAAAAAAAGTCTGCAATGAAAAATCTGTAGTTATTTATATGGAAGAAACATTGCCTTAGCTTGCTTTATCTTAGACAAAAAATTAAATGTCATTCTCTTGAAAATTCTTAAAGTATCCAACCAATTGTGGTGAACTTCTCATTAGTACTAGACAATACATAAATATTTTAAAATATGAGTCTAGTGGCATTCCTAATTTATTGAATATTATTGTTTGAATTGGCTTAATATGCATGAAGTACACCAACTTCAAGTCTAACCTTTTTACTAGATGCAAACAGTAAATAGATGTAACAATCACGTGTAGACATTTACCATTCATATTATGTATGTGATGTTAATGAACACATAAGAATTTATTGCATTTTTTAAATTGCATATGGGATTAATACTGAATGATCTGAAGGGGAACTGCTGCATTATTTTCTGTTTTTCTCTTCTGTGATTAAATATAGGAGTAATATAGGAGTTGTATTAGGTTGGCTCTCATGAGCAGTTATATTGCATGTCATTGTTGTTGTTTCCCCTCAGCTGGGTCTGCAAAAGGACCATAGCTGCAGGAGGGAACCTGAAGTGATCAAAGCAATCACTGACTTCTGTAGTTCCCATCTAAGATTCTGCATCAGTACTGCTTTCTGAAGCAGCCTGATCTTGAAAAAGGAAGTTTCTTATTTACCAATTTTGCTTTTAAATTTTTTGTACTCTTCCGCAATTAATATTTATACTATTCATGCAACAGCTGCTCTGAATTCCTGATATAACAAATATTTGTTCTCTGTGTTTGTGTGAGATTTAGTAAGAAAAATCTGCTAAAAAGACTCTAATGTGGGCTGTCTCCCAATTTCATGAGGATGGTGAATTTACTAGTATTTTTAGTAATTACTAATTTGTTAGTAATTTACTTTAGAAATCCCAGAGGTGGCAGTGCATCCATTCTGTGTTAGGGATTATGCAAACACAGAGGCCTTTGTCACATTGAGCTTGTCATCTAAAGTCTCAGTTTTGCAAGTATGTATGTGTTTGCTTAGCTTAATTAGTGCAACTAATGCCATAGCAATGTGTACCTAATATTAAACAAATTACTATGATAGGGCAGATCACACAGGAAAGGTACAGAGCAGATGAAAGAGCAAACAATAAACAGTTTGGAGTTAATATGTTAGCTATATGTTAAACCTATATTGCACAGTCATTCTTTTGTTATAATTAGAAAATAAATCATCTTCATTTTGGTATTCTTTCAGTGTTTTGCCCCCCAATAGATCGGTCTAATTAAAGCAAATATTCAGAATAATTTTTCTTAATTGCTGTTTGTCTATCACTGTCTTACAACAAACAAATAAATAAATATAACGAGAAAGCTTATTAAGCTCAGGCATGAAATGTGTAAGCAGTTATGACTAAAATATGAACGTACCTGAATTAAAAAAAAGGAGCTGCAGTTAAGAGATAAAAACGTGTATCGGGTACAAACATTGCAACGCATGGCATGGTGTCATCATCCTGGATATTAACACACTACAAATCTCCTTTGTATTTATGGATTAAATGCATTTTACTCTATTTTACTGTATTATGTATGTTTTATTAAGCATAAGCTCTAATTCCACATTCCATTCAAAACTGCGGAAAACAATAAAAATGTCAGTAGTGGTGCTTAATGTCAACACTGATAGTCACCTGGAAGACAGCGCATCTAGGAGTGTGCTCAACACAATTCCATCCAGGGTCCAGCCCTCAATGTGAAGCAAGAAATACCAGTCTGCTTACATTGGTAATGCCTCTGGAGCTACAAGTTTCAAAACTATAAAAACATTAGGCCGTATGTGTGGATGAATTACGTGCTGCCGTCTTCCACTTCACTGTGGGCAGCAGTGACCTGCGTTCTCTGTCCGTCGAGCCTTATCCACACTTGCAGCTGTTCTCTCCTGTGTTTATGCAGGATTCCTGTACGGTACATAATGTAACCAGGCCTGCTCACAAACTACAGAAATTGTACTTCTACCTCTTGTGCTGTGCCAAGTGTATGGTCCATGAATATGCTGGAGTACATATATCTGGTATTATGGATGATCCTCTTAGATTCTCATCTGATCTTTTCTACTGTCTTTCTTGTCCATTTAAGGTTGTGGTTACCTTGATTTGTTTATTTATTTATTTATTTATTTCGTGCATACATTTGCTCATATATATTCACTCACCTTAGCCTTTCTGTCTCTGTCACATGTTTTATCCATAATGTCCAGGAATCATTCTTCTTTCTCTGTATGCGTTTTCTTCAACTGCCACTTTTCCAGGGAAGAACATACCCACTGCTTCAAGTCATTGGAGATGTTGCATGAAAGACATCAAATCAATAATAGAGGTTTCTGCAATGCTTTTAGAAAACATTGATCTCCTCTCTGGACAATGGTTATAGTAGGAAATATTGACAGCAGATGTGCATGGCGTTTTGGTTTACACCCTATTGTATTCAAGATAGCACATCATATTTCAGAGTCAATAGCAGATTTCTAATGAGTCTTAGTTATTGGTAGAGCTGCAAAGTTTCTTTGCAGGAGTACAGCTTGCACACATTGACTACAGTAGACACAATTTAAAGTTTTAATAAAATTAGAAACTCCAGAGTTACTATGTTGAAAGCATCAGCAGCTTGGCAAATTTGAGTTCCTATTGAAACTACTAAGACTTAAAAATTATACATACCTCAGCGTGTCAATTTATATGAAAAGTTGTATACGTTAGAGAAAAAAAGAAGTGTTGTTCTTTCTGGCTAGCATTATTTTGGCGTCTACAGGTAAATGGCGTGACTTAACTGTACCTCAATGTGAATTCAAGCAATAGAAAATTAATTAAATTATTGCAATTCAGGCAGGATTATCCTACCTTTCATAACAGTATAGTACAAGGCAAGTAAAACTGTATGGAAGACTGTAAAAGCATTTCAGTGTAAAAATAAATAAATGGTAAGGTCCCGTTGAAGTATCATGTTTCGTATATTAACAGTTGTACATTTGGTTTTCATTAAAGCTTTAAATTACTCAGTAAAAATATGATCTCTAGTAGGAACTTGTTGCGTGTAGGCTTTATTTTCATGTAAGTCAGAGCCTAGTTCCTTTAAATCTATGAAATTACTGTACCAAGCATCTGAGATCAAAATCAGGCCTTTTTAATTTATCTTGCATCACTGTATGAAATTTTTTGTAACATAGTTCAAGCTATTGGCTCATGGTGATTCCTGGGAAGTATCATATTTCAGGGTTTTGGGTTTTTTTTTTTTTCATTTTTTCATTATTTTCCAAAAGAAATTATATTACCAAAATGACAATTTCCTAATGGAAAAAGGTACTTAACCTCTATTTTACAGACTTGCCTAAGACTGAGATAAATACAATGTCTTTTAAAAGCTTCTTTTGATAACTCATATTTGTCTAATTAGTACTTAATTCTTGTTATTCTCTTGATTAGAAATAGCTCCATGAAGAGTTGTTACTTATCAACTATTGAAATGATTGTCTTTCCAAAATGTTCTTTGGAAGTAATTGGAAAATAAGATTACTTGAGTTAATCAGTGTGTACCTTATTTCTCACAAAATACAATCTTTTCAGTTTCTTGGCAGTACAGAAGTAGAGCAGCCCAAAGGCACAGAAGTTGTAAGAGATGCTGTTAGAAAATTAAAGGTAAGAAAGAATTTTTAATTAAGTAAAAATAGAATGTATTCCTAACTTGTTTTCACAGATGGGACACTTTGTAAATGTTTCTAGGTAAATTCATTGGTTTTAGTAGCAGCTGTTTTTACTAATCTCCTCAGTGGTGTATAGGCCCTTCCCTGTTACATCCATGTCAGATGTTCTGCTGTGTAAATATTTAGTTGTCTCCGAGATGATACAATTATTTATAGTAAAAAGTTTATGTACCTTATGTACCTTAATGTGTAATGCATGTTCTTTGGAAACTTTAGGGCTTTTTTGGTACAAACTAAAGTAGCAACAATTTGTTTTAGCTGCCATCCTCACTTTGTGGCTATTGAATGCCTCTAATTATGGTACACCAAATGTGTTACCAGAGAATTTAAGAACACAAACTCTTCCTTGACCAAAAATCTAGTGACTTCAGTAATGCCAGTCCTACCTTTCTCTGGGCTATGTGTTGCTTGCTACGAGCCCCAATTAGGTGAGTTGCCTCTTGTTGCAAAACACAGGACACCCACTCAGTTAAAGGAAACTGTTGGTCCCACAGAACAGGAGTAAGAATGTCAAACCACGCTGTGTGTGGGCTGTGATAGCTCTGTGGGTTCTGGCTGTCCCTGACTGCTCTCCATCTAAAGCTAATGTGTCCGATCCACAGAAACCGACTGTTGGACTGGAGGTGAAGGTTTGTGACACTACTGTGAATGTCTTCCAGCCTCCAGCTGTGATAATTGGTAATATATCTGGAAATGGAGCTGTAATGAGAGAATAGCATTTACAAACCAGGCCTGTTTATGACAAGGGGTGGCATTACTGCCTTGTCCTCCAAGTCTACATATTTCATTTGAAAAGGTCTGCACGTACAAACCACTGAGAAAATCAGATATTTACAAATTCTTGTTGGTTATATGTCCTTGGGTACTCGGTAGACAATTGGAAAGTATCCGAGTGAAATAAGATGGTGAGGGTTACTGATGCCATACCTTTGACTTGACTGAGAGACAGATAATACGCATAAAGCTCTTCAAATGCTGAGTTGTGGTTGGGAATGCTGATTTGATTTGTCTGCTAACTCACTGCTCTGGAATTGCACTGCTTCCTGCTTGGCTGCTTAGAGCTACTGGAGCATTAGTTTATTTAGATGTAACAATTGTTCTGCCTATTCTTTTACTTTCCATAACTTTTTGTAGGGTTTACATTATTCATTTAAAAATAAGTTTCTTGAAAACGGACAGAAAATTTTGGGAGTCAACATTGAAAAATTTTATTCCGTGTTATCATAAAAAAGGAAAAAAGAAGGCACGAAATACTAGTTCGTAGCTCAGCTTTTAAGACTGAGGTTTCCCTTGAAAAACCCATCTTTACAAGATTGATTCGTAATTTTGTTAAGGTATTGAAAACAGGAGTTATTTGCCATTATATTTGCTCTACCAAAATATCACAGCTGCCTTTAAAGATTCATTTAGTCAATTCTTAAAATGTTTTATGCCAAAAAAGATTTACTCTGCTGCAGCTCATCAGAGACATTATTGTCTAGTTGTTTTCAAGTGGTTTAGGCTAATGTAAGTATGATCCTTTTAAACAGTTGTAGCATGATACCAATGGAAACAAAACGTATGTTTTTGTGTGCATCTCGTACAATTTACAGCTGATACTGAAGTGAAGCCTTTTGTGTTTTCTGTTTATAAAATTCCATTACCCTGAGAAAAGTTAATTCTTTGCAGAAATCCATCAAGATAATATCCTGCTGTGGAGAAGTTTTGATTCTATTTTGATGATGTTTTATCAGACTCCTCCTAAGTAAAGCAACACTAAGTGTCTGTCTCACTGGTGGAACTCCAGGTTAACCTGGGTCCTCACTGATCACTGGAGGGTTTTGGTGGGTTTGACTGTGTGATTTGGTACTTTGAAATAGTTTACTCTGAAAGTGGGTACAAAAAGGATTTCAAGTAACTGTTCTCTGAAGTGTAGGAAGAGCCAGAACTATTTTCATTTGTCAGCCTAGCACTAAAATTTAAAAGTAGTAATTTTTTTTATGTACTTGTAGTGGAGTATGTAGGTATCTGTTCTAACTTTTTACACATGTGCCCTAAATAAACTGCCTTGGAGATATGTGTCTGAATCGTTGCTGCCAGAATTACACTATTTTTTTCAAGCTTGGAAGTTTGGAGCTTAGATATTGCATGGAAATTATATAAACACAAGTTTATTAGAAAACTCATGAGGTAATTAAAGACAACCTTTGGAAAGACTTGAAAAACCTTGGAACAGAATTCAGAGAGCAATGAAGAGGTTTTCTGTTTCAAACAATCCTCAATTAATTGAATACCCATTTCAACAGTGATTTATGTTGTGCATCTGAATTCTTTGAAGAGAAGCCTAGAGGTGCTGGATTTTATTATTAATCACACACCACTAGCTTGGATTTAGAAAATGGTAATTAAAATTTTTAAAACAGTGAAAACATTTTGAAAAATAATCTCTTATTTTGAAAGAATACTTGTAGTGTTTTTTTGGAGTAGGAGAGTTTTTAAGATGTATAGCTTGTGATGCTATATTTAGATAGTTATTATTATATGGATTCGGTTTTAATCACAATGTTAATCATAATTTGTTTTTCATGAAAATTAATAGCTAGCAGAAAAACAGCTGGCTCTCTTAATAGTTGGAGCCATTTTTCCAACTGGCGTATATCGCACCAATAGCCTCTTGAAATATTGTCACTGTAAACTATTTTTCCTAAGCCATCATGTCATCAAACTGTATCAGAATAGGTATTTGATACACGACTTTTTATTTCTTTAAATCAAAAGGTCTTAACCCATACATCACAAAGAATCCTCTCTTATCGAGCAAGTTTGTGCAAAACTGTAGCACGCCATTCCATGAACTTACTTTTACCAGCAGGTGGAGCTGATGTTCTACAGTAAAGTACAGTAACTTGGAGGAAATTTTTTTTTATGTTTCATTGTGCTTATTTTACCCTGAATACTATTACTCCATTTTCTAAACACTTAAAATTTTTGTTGGGTCAGTTGCAATTTGTATATACAGTTTTTTGAGGCATCTATATTTAATTTTACTGGAGGGTTGTCTAGTGGTTTTATCTAGTTGGGATTACCCCTTGCATTTTCAAATTTCTTGGAGCCATGCTGCAAGAGAAAAAAGAAAGTTGGACACTAATATTTTAAAATGTGTAGTTTTATTTCTAAGATAAGGTGAACTGTTCTCATAATTTATTACAGTTTTCTGGTCGAACTAATTTCTAGAATGAAATAAAAACTAAGGAAAATGATACCAAGTTGTGTCAGAACACACTACATTATTAAATGTGTAAGTGTTGGTAAATTGCACTTTATTTTAGAAAGTGAAATAATTAATTTCCTTGATTAATGAAGGCTAAATCAGACTGTAGGAATGAATTTGGTCCTTTTCAAAAAGTGCTTGAAGCATTGCCAGTAGTGAGAACAGCTTGAAAGATCAGCATAACAGATGGAAACGGCCGCATATCCAGGCTGCTAGTAAGAAAATGGTGTGGAGGGGTGTTAGGGAGAAAATGGATGTAAACACTTGAGTTTTCGTCTTTTCCTTTTGCAGTCTTCAAAGGGATGGTTTTTTTGTGAGGACCATGCTTAAGGTTGTTCTATTACCAAACTTCCAACTCGGTTTCCTTTTCTCCTCCTCTTTCTTCTGTAAGTGGAGATGACCAGATATTGTAAATAGAATTAATCACTTCAAAGCCACTCGAAATAATCTTCATCAGCTCCTTGACCTGTAAGGATACACAAAGTGAAGAGTGTGTGAAAATGCTGTGATGGTGTCCTGCTGCTGGCCTAGATTGACCATCATTGGATATTGCGTTGAGCTCCTTTTCGTGTTAAAGCTGGGCTTCATTTGTTGGTGAAAAAAACAGAAGAGGGTGGAGCACAGAAAATCTATTAACATTAGGATAAAGAGGTTTCCAGACAAGCCTTACAGCCATGACTGTTCTCTTTAAAGTAATGGAGAAAGCAGAATGTATGGGTTCGGACCATCCAGGGACATCTTGAAGACCAAAGCAGATCAGATGAGAAGAGGTGAAGAAGAGAATACTTGTTTTACAGTCTCTCTCAAAAACTAACCAAAAAACAACCAAAAACCACCAAACAAACAAACAAACAAAACCCAACCAAAAAAACCCCGTCCCCAAACCTCTTACCACCAGAAAAAAAAAAAAGGATATGCAGTCACTGCAAAAGAAATAGGCCCAGGTTTGTTTTTCAGGCATGTTTCTTTAAAATGAATGGTGTTATGAAAAAAGAGGAAAAGAATCTTCTCAAAGCCAGGTGTAAAGCTGTGTCTCAGCATAGACAACTATATTGCCATCAAAGAGGCATCTTTTAAGGTGTCCACATGAAGCACAATGTCTGATGTCTCACCAGGCAGGGTAAAATGAAGGAGCTGACCTCCTATTCCTTATGCTGAAAAAATTAGCTCCCAAACCACTTAAATGTCTACCTCTGATGTTTCAAGGTTTTTTAATAAACTCTTGAATGGTGCAGTGAGGTGTAATTATTAAATAAAAGCACGTAGCTTTGATTTGCATAGCTTAAATTGAGTTTTCATAGAATTTTTTTAACCATTATTTTTTTAAGTAAAGCTCCTGGTTGCTTTAAAACCTGATTTTTTTTCCTCGTATTATTTTTTTGCTGATTAATTCTCTGATAGCCTTCCTTCAATTAGTCCTGAGCAGCATGGTCCAGATTGTTTGACAGAATCAAAACCTTGCTTCAGCTTCTTACTGATTCCTAAAGCCTCCTTCACAGAATAAACTTTCTGCTTTTCAGTTAGTCTGAAGTAACTAAGTTATTCAAGTCAGTCAAACTGAAATGAAAAATACTTTTTTAAAAGAGCATTTTTTCCTAAAATAACATTTATACACTAAGTAAAATATATTGATTAGTTACTCTTAAAGCTCTTATGAACAAATTATCTTATACTGGTATCTATAGCTGGCATATGTAATTATAAAAAAAGATCGTACTCATTTGCAAAAGACAACTGCTATGAAGATACAAATTAACACTCAATTATGCCTTTAGAATAAAATACTATAAATTCTTCTATTTTTTCTTAGCACTTTCTTTTTAACCATCAAAACTGATCCTAAGAAAAAATTTATTTCTCCTTAGTTGAATACTGGGGTGTGTTGTTCCTTTCTTTCTTTTTTTTTTATTTTTATTTTAAACTTCCATTTTTCCCCTAGCATCTTAATATTCTGCTTCCTTTCCTTTTTCTCTTCCTATAATCTTTCTTTTTGATTTTTCAACACATTTCCACAGAGTTAAGACTATTTTTAAAGAAGATTCCATTCAGTCTCCAGATTCAGCTAGTCTGTGGGAAAGAGTGCCCAGACCAGATTACTGAAAAAAATGCAGACCATACTAAAAAATAAAACATGGTTTGAATGAAAAATACTGGCATTAATGTTAAAACACCCTTAATTAACTAGATATAGAAATTAAAATGTTTTGGTTTCTGCCAGGAAAAGGAAGACACTTTTGCTGCTGAATAAAGACAATGTTTAAAAGACAATTTATCCCTAAAACATTGTAGACATTGCAAGAACTTTGAACCAATATACCTGTATGCCCACTGAGCACCTACAAGGACACCTAGGAAGTATTTTGCATTAAAAAATATTTTTTTCTCTCTTTTAGCCTATGGGAGAAAGAATTTAACATTTTAATGTTATTTTGTTTATGGAGCCGATGCTGGGCGAGGAGGCAGATTATGCCTTGACATTTAAATGACTCTGTGTACTTCAAAATGGCTGAGTCATAAATTATTTTATTATATCGTATTTTCTGGCTCACCCATTTCTTCACAAAACTGAGTTATATTTCCTTAAAATTTGAAGAGCATCCACCAGAAGAGTGGTGGACTGCTGGTATCCTGTGTTCTTCTGCAAGGCCACTGAAGGCAAAAACTAGGACCCAGTGTAGCCACAACATCTCCAGATGGGTCACCCATCTTTCTGTTCACTCTGCTGAGTTTGCTTTTGCCACAGCAAAAAGGTATGCTGTGTACAGGAGGTTTAAACAGCTTCAGAGATAACGTGTTGCTTAAAGTATCAATAGTCAGAAATGCCATGCACACCAAGAAAAAAGGCAGATAAAAAAAGGAGAGGGGAAAAAAAATAAAAAGGAAGGGTGGTATACAGCGCTTGTCAGGACAAGAAATGGTAACCATAATTTCAGCTACCACCACTACCAAGTTTCCTTCTCCTCAGGGCAAACCAGTACACTTGCCATATACACATATAATGTATACCCATATACATTTCCCAAAGACAGCTTAAAGAAATCAGTATGAAATCAGCATTACCTAACTTACAGTTCTTCCATGGACATTTTTGACAAGCAGGATGAAGTCCAGCTCTGGAATTTTGAATAAGGTCAGAAATAGCTAAGAAAATCTGGTGTTCAGCTTCAGAAATATGAGTCAGAGAAGAGATGCTTTTCCTCTGTTAAAAGTGAAACAGTTGATTTCCATTTATCTGGAACTCTGTCAAACGCAAATCAGAATTATAAAGTTTAAAGTTTTATTAAGTGTTGGGATCACTAAATACACATCATCTAATCTTCGGAACTAGTACTGTATGAAGGAAAAAAATAAAATATAAAAAGACAAATTTAAATTAATTGTTCTGTTTCCTTTTT
>JAOXNG010000064.1:25002707-25016594 GCA_028566535.1 Scolopax minor
ATAAAAATTATCTGAAAGGTGATTTAAGTTTTATATTCTTATTTGAAATAAAGTAGCTGATTTAGCCTATCATTTTCCTGTTTGTTTTGGTGGTTTTGTTTTTTTGGGTTTTTTTTTGTTTTTGTTTTTTTTTAAAGCAGAATCTTAAAAATCAAACAGGTTAAATTGATAATATAAAATTGAAGTCAGATTGGGTGGGAGGGGGAAAGGGGGTAATTAGAGGTTTTTATTAAAGCAAAGATTTTTTTTTTCCTATAGCAGATTTGAATTGTCTTTAAAAGTCAAGAAATGTTGTTGGCCAAAGTGCCTAGAAACCAGTAATTAAGTTTTTAAAAAAAATATTTTCTATACAGTTACTTACATTTTTTAAGTAAAAGATGCATATGAGATGATTTCCCCCTTAAATAAATAAAAGATGGGTGTAGTCATTAAACTGTATTGAAAATATACTCTGAGTATGTGAGAAAGGGGGTTGATAGGAGGACAGAAAAAGGACATCTGTATTGCAAGAGCTGTATACATGATACTGAAGAGAGGCAGAACTAGAAGTTAGGTTAGATTTGCTTGACTTTTGACTAGCTGTTTTTCACTTGTAAGTCATGTACAAACCTTCGTAAAATATTTAGCCAATATTTAGCAATCCTAGCTGTTGTAGTGTAAAGTGGGTATTTAAATTTAAGAATTGGTTTTGAGAATGGCATAGAGTGGTTTAGGTGGGGTTTTTCAGTTTGGTTTTTTGGTGCTTTGTTAAAAAACTAACATGTGAAGCATGTGATACTTATCAGCTAATGTGATACATTAATCAGGAATAAACTGTATAGGTCATGTTACTGTATAAAGTCAGAAGGATTAATTATAAATTTATATTTAGTTGCTACAATTTTCAATAAGTTTGTGTTCAAAATGAGGAATAAAATTGGGAGGAAGGGAAAAACAGGTTAATTATGGGCTTTTAGGGTGGCTTGTAAAACTAGTTAATGATTTGCCATGAATAGAGCTTCCTGCAGGCTTCTTACAAAATGAAATACAATAAAGGGAGACAGAGCTTTCCGACAAAGGAGGGAAACAACTTCAGGCGGAGAGCGTTGAGAGGAAATAAGAAGTAATAAAACAAAAAATAAACCTTAATATTAATGTGATTGCTGTTGTATTCTTCATCTTATAGTTTGCAAGACATATCAAGAAATCTGAAGGCCAGAAAACGCCCAAAGTCGAATTACAAATCTCAATCTATGGTGTAAAAATTTTAGATCCAAAAACAAAGGTAAGAGACTTATAAGTTTATGGGGCTAAACTAGTAATTAAATATTGTTTTAATTGTATTTAATGCTTTTATTGCTGTATATTTTACAAAAGTATTTTAATGAAAGACGTTATATTGGTGGAAAATTCTTCTAAAATACCATTTCATGTTATAACGTATGGGTGACATCTTCCCAGGAAGGTAGATGATACTCCACTATACAGACTATAGCTAATGGGGAACTTAGTTGTTTTAATCTTTTCACACCAGAACTTTTAAGCTCTGAGGAAAGTGCAACCACTGTGGTAAATGAATAGTAATGCATGAACAAAGCATCTTTCCAAATGGTCCAATGTGTAGGTTCCCACATGTAGGTGTTTGCAGGTGAATGCAGTGACTCATGCTTTGTGCTGCTGGCTTGGAATTGCATGTTTCTCAAGTGTGTTACGGATTTCTCTGTAAGCTTCATGTAGCAGGCCATAAGTACTACTGCAGGCTTCTCATCTGGCACAGCTTGACAATTCCTTCGTTCTCAGCAGTTAAGTCCATTGAGTCATCCTGTGGATGAGTTTACTGTTCTTTTGTTTGCTCTGGTATTTTGGAAAGGGTTATAGAGTAAGCAAAACAGCCTCCTTGCAGACTTCAAAGAGGATTAATGAGATAAATATAATCAGGCTAAAAGTGTTTATTTGATAGTCAGCAAGTCTTGACATCTGAGAGCTCTTAAGTCTTTTGTACATATGCTGAATGTTGGATTTGAATGAACTGTTTGTTACTATTTTTTAATTCTGGCTTAATTGCTACCATTCATAGAGTGATGCTCTTAAGGAAAGGTTGCTTTCGTTCAAGGCTATATCTTCTTGTAACCCATTTTTGCTTTGAACTTTGAACCACAATTCAACAGTTGATACAACCAACTCTTGATACAACCATAATTCAACTTTAATTGCAGTTTTTGCATCTTTTTTACATCACAGGGCAGAAAAGGGTACTAAAACCCATATCTTGGCAAAAAATGTTTTAAAATAACAATTTTAAATGCCAAAATATGTTAGTCTTCCTGACTGCTGCAGCAGAAGTTAACAGAAAGCTGTGGGACAGAAGTTCCTGGGGGAATAGGAGCATTCTAATCTCTTAGCAATGTTATTACAACTCAAATGGTGATTGACTATGAGTAGTCTTTTTATCTCCCCCACTTTGTTTCTTAAAGCTACATGTAAATATAAATTTGAATCAAGTTTCTTTCATTTTGCAAAATTTTTAGATGTTTTAGAAAATGACTTCAATTCTGTGTTATCATCACTAATTACAGTATTTTTTTCCTATGCATTTTTGAAACAAATCAATATTGTTAGATACTGGTTTACATTCATGTGGTGACTATTAATTGTCATCATTGTGGTAGGAACAGAAGGCCTGCTCATGTATCAGGACTTGATTTCTCTATTTGGCACTTAAAAAAGGAGGATTAAAGAAAAGTGGTTCCGTCCTTAAATGATATAAAGTGGTTACAGGGGTTTATAAACATAAAGGAGCCAGAACAAGCATGTGTTGTTACATATCTGTTAAACAGCTACAACAAAAAGAGATTAAATGTGAGAGAGATTTGGGGACATAGGAGAAAAAGGATACACAGAAGAATGCCTGTTGTGATTGTTGAGACTGAGAAGAGGAACCCAGCTGGGGGGGGGAACTTTTTAAGTACCACTTTTTAAATGTGGTCCACTTTTTATGAAATGGTTGTGTGCAGAGAGAGCATGCCCTTGTTTATGAGCTTATAGCAATCTGGGAACCCCAGTGCTGCACAGAAACTTTTTTTTTTTTAAATAGATAATTGTTCAAGTCTAAACTGCATATTTTCCTTTAAAGCAAATACTGCTTTCCCATGTAATAAGCCAAACAAAATAAAATACCAAGAAGAGACTTGTTGAAGAAAAACAATAAAAAAATACTTGAGATAGTTTATTTCAGTCCTGTTAAGCTCTCTCAGCTGAAAAACATTGCTGCTGCAGCTCTTTATATAGCTGTAGCTTGCCTTTTAATGGAAAATGGATTATAGTATCTAAAATATGCAAATAATAATGTTTAAAAGCTGTTTATATTGTAAGTAAGCTATTATTTAGATGACTAATTTATTTCTCTGTGTCCCTGCATTTGGATAACACAGTAATTTTAATTCTATTTTTTTATATTTAAGATACAAAGGTAAGGACTTATTTCAGTAAAACCATTTAAAAAAAAACCCTGGGAGATGATGAAATCTGAAGATGGTGTGCACCTGGAGAAAAAACATTTACATAATCAGTCCCTAAATAAATTGCATAGGGACACAAAACAACAGTAAAACCAATTTTCTAGTACAGAAATTACCATCCAAATAAACACTTCCAGATAAATGCTGTCCAAATAAAAGCTTCCTGCTTATGTTCAGTAAGAATGGGAACATTTGATAGGAAATGAGTTTGTTAACTTCTGTTACACTTTAAGTCCGTTTTTGGGCACTCTCATATACATTTAGAGACATTCAAAAATGTTACTGCAGCATGTCTGCTCTTTTGTACACGAGGAAATCCAGATATTTACTTTGTTCATCTTTGTCCTGAGCAAGTATAGTAGTTTATTGAAATTAATCTTTCTTTTTATTTGCAGGAAGTGCAGCACAACTGTCAGCTCCATAGAATATCATTTTGTGCTGATGATAAAACTGACAAGAGAATATTTACTTTCATATGCAAAGACTCAGAATCAAATAAGCATCTGTGCTATGTATTTGACAGTGAAAAGTGTGTAAGTATGCGAGATGCTTTAAAAAAATTAGCATGACTCTCATGGATTTTAGTTTGCTTCGAAATAAAACAGGAATGATTAATAAAGGCGTATTGCCTGCCCATTAATTGGAGTTACTTTGACATAATCTTTCATGCCAGTAACTTACATGCATTAATTTAAAGGAGGGCCTTTTTCTTCATTGATCTAAGGTGCTTTCCTGAACAATTCTTCTTACTGCCCACCTCGGTCTGAGGCCAGGCATCTGCAGTACTCTCAGAGAACAGGCTGCATCCCACCAAACTTGAATTATTTCCACAGCTGTTTTGCAGAGATTGCTGCAACCCTGTAACCGAGCCTCACAGGCTCTTCTGCTGATGTGTCTGCCTCAGAGATATTTTTTTCCCTTTTTTTTTTTCTTTTTTTTTTTTTACAGCAAAGTTCCCCCTTCTCTGCCCACCCCACCACCACAACTCGAGTTTGTTAATGCCGTGATGCACTTCCAGAGAATTCATTGCACCAACCACTGACGATTCTCCTGTGTCTGAGACAGAACAGGGCAACTGTTCAAAAATGTGCAATGACAGAGAAAATAAAATACTTTAGGGCAGGAAATGAAGAAAATGGTGTCTAGCTGTAATAGTGTCATGCGTTTACCCTGACAGAAAATAATTAACAAATAAAAAGACTGGAATCAACACCAAGAATGAATGTTTAGGGTTGGGGTTTTTTTTGTAATCTGGAGCCTCTTTCTGTTTTATTCTGAAGTAGCTGAGATATCATACAAAGGAGATACTAAGGAAACAATATTATTTTCTTTTAGAAAAAGATGCATATTCACTTCTATTTATATGCAATTGTGTAGCATTATGTGTTACCTCATTGTTCCTCAAAAAGTGTTCCTCCAAAGTGTTTTTCATCAGAAAAAGACATACTACAGCATGCTATCAGTATTTACAGAAATTAGAGGCATAATTTATACTGAAAATTAGCTAATTGTATTCTGACTATTCATTCTTCCTTTTTTATCCAAAGTATATTTAAGTTGCTTTCATAGCATTTTCTGTCAAGGTATTTTGCTGAAGAGTGTTTGCCATGCTCCTTTGTAGTGTTGGCTTCATGATGGATGGAGCAAACCCTTTGAATATGATACACGGTGTAAAGTATGTTGTGATCATCTGAAATTAATATATGTAGTATTCTTAACGTACTGATTTCAATCTTATGTTTTATGTAAAGGCAGAAGAGATAACTTTAACAATTGGTCAAGCATTTGACTTAGCTTACAGGAAATTTCTGGAATCTGGAGGAAAAGATGTTGAAACAAGGAAGCAAATTGCAGGTTTACAGAAAAGAGTAAGTTCTGAACTATGTTTTTTAAAGAGATAAAGGAACATGCTATTGTATTTGTGTTATCTGCCTTCTAAGATGCTGTAATTTCCAGCATTATTCTTGGATTGCTAAGAATTGCAGCAAATACCAAAAAAAAAAACAAAAAAACAAAAAAGAAAACTGAAACAATACCCGATAATTGTGAAATGGTATTTTAAGTTTTGCTACTTGCAAGGTCATAAAAGAGAAAAGCAGGGTTAAAATGTGGAAGATACAGAAATTTAAGTTTAAATATTTTTTGTAATCAGATAACTAGTTAAACAATGCTTGTAAATCACCAGATCTCAGATTAAATGTACTTTCAATGGATGCTGTTGTTGAAATGAATAAATACCCTGATAGCTGTTGCAATAACCATTTGCTTTGTAGATTCAAGAATTGGAAACTGAAAACACAGAGCTGAAAAATAAAGTTCAAGATTTGGAAAACCAGTTAAGAATAACACAAGTGCATGCATCTCCAGTAAGTACATGAACGTAACTCTTATATCTGAAGTTACAATAAATTTATAATCATTGTGTTATATTGATTATTAGCATCTGTGTCATTTTCAGTGATTGTGATAACATTCAATGATCATGTAACATATCTGTTGATATGCAGTATTGAAGTAACAGTAAGGTTGTGACAAACCAACAAAAGTGCAAATTCCAGTCTCTTAAATTGTGGTTCTTTAATCATCTTGTCATACCTATTTGTTGATGCTTAAAGATAGTAAATACTCATTCTAGTAGACATCTAAGCATGCTACCTCAGGATGAAAATCTCAGGTCTGCACCTAAAGGAATCTGGTTCAAAAATACTATTTTGGATTTTTCTGGGAACTTTAACGTCACAAGCATATTGTCACTTAAAACTGACATTTTCTAAATGATTTTTTTAAATTTTGCCTGTCTCAAAGGGGTCATTAGGTCTCAGGAACTAACACTGCGTGCACAGGTAAACAGGAGGAAGTGTAGATTCCTTATCACTGGAAATGTCTAATGCTTCTGCAGTTTCTATAGGATCTCGTGACAAAAACATTTTTACATTACTGACAGTTACTTGTGTCTAGGCAGGACCTCTAAAAATGCAGGTTCCATTGCAGACTGATCATAATGACTCCCCTCTTACAAGTGCATTCTATCTATGCAGCATTAGATAACTGTAAAAATAAGTAAAAATTTTTAATGTACATATTGCAAAATTGTAGAAAAAGATGGACTGCTTTTAAGGTGTGCATTTGGGGCCACCTTCTTTCTGCCCTCAATATACATCATTTCAATTTAAGTGGATGCTTTAGGCAATGTAAAAATAAGTTTATGGTGGTGATGACAGTTTTTCAGCAGTGTCTATACACTCCCTCGGTATTGATTAGATGGTTGTTCCCATGAGGAACTGGCATTTCATTTTACTGAAGTCTCTTTTGAGAAGAGAGAACCCATAAATTATAAATACTGTGTAACTCCCACAGTGAAAATTGTAAATTATGGATGTGTTCTCACTTATGAAGAGTTCAGTTAAAGATAATAAATTTTATTGCTAGATTTAAAATCAGTTTACTGAGTTCCTTAATCTTGTATTTTCCTTAATTAAGATGGCAGCTAGTTTGTTTTTATTTTAAATATATCTTTGAATTCAATAAAACAGGCTTTTAAGTCTCTTGTGACAGATACATTTCTCTTTTATTTAAATTAGTGAACAACTTCATAACTGTATGTAGCAGAAACCTAAAAGTATCAGCAATGACCAAAATATTTCCTGTAGGATGTATGGTGCATATTCATATTGATTCTATCTTTTAAGACAGTGATATCTAATTCCTTATTAATGAGTTAAAATCTACATTTCTAAATTTGATAGACTTTTGTATTCTCTCCCTAGATGATGTTTTATTGTTAATTACTATTGGAACAATGAATATGCATATTGCTTAAATATAACTTATGCTACCACAAAATTATATAATAATTATTGATAATTACTAGTATTAAAATATTAATTAATTTTAATAAATCACTACCAGCTATTATTTTTTTTATAATTTCATTGCTTTATTTACTTCTTAATCTTTGAAAAAAAACTATGTGAATGTTTCCTGTCACAAATTTCTGAGTTTCTTCATGAGGAGAATTGCTGTAAGAGACATCTAACAGCCTGTTTGTTATCTAAATTGATTCTGTCTCAAAATAACCTTATATAAATGATTTGAATAAATATTGGAACAGGTTGCCCAGAGAGATATGAAGTATCTGTACTCCTGAATGTATTAAAAACTTCCCTGGACATGGTCCTCGGCAGCATCAGCCAATTACGTCCTGCTTCAAGCAGGAGCTTGGATTCAGCTACTTTTTGCTTATGTGTTGCTTTGATCATTTGTGTAGCCAATGATAAAAAGGAAACGTTTTTAGGAAAATCTGTTTCTCAAATGTATCTGTATCCACCAAACACTATCAACCTTTGTACCTTACCAAGAGACATCATACAAGGAAGCCTTTTTTAAAGTATTTTGTGTTTTGTAAATGAAAGCTCTTAATTGTGCTGGCATAAGAATAAGTTTATATAAGTGCAGCAGGTTGAAAGTAAATGCAGAAATGGAATAGTGAGGTTATGAAGTGACAGTTCAGTGCAGGGAAGAGGAAGCACAGATTTATTTTTTTTTTTAAGATAGTTTGATGAGTGCCTGGAATAGCATTGGATAGGATTTGATGATACATAGCTGTTCTTCTACTATGTGAGCAACAAAGATATACAAAAGAAGGAAATTACAAAGAATTCATAAGACAATCAATTTCCCAGCATAGTTTGCAATTACCTTTATATCATTTAAATTCAAATCAACTATCACTTCAAGCATCCCTTTGCAAACTTTCAGCTCCTACTGGGGGGAAAAAAAAACAGAAGCGGTGTAAATATTGTTTTCCTATATTTGTGTATTTCTGTGATGAAAAACACTACTTTGTTTTTAAAAAAGTTTTCAGAGATTTGATTTTTTTTCTTCTGAATTTAAACTTGAAACTTATAAGTACCACATTGTTTAAAATATCTGTACTACTGCTGCTCTATTTCTTCAAAAATAGCAAAGAAAAATCACAGTTCTAGCATGTTCATTTTGTTGGAGAAACATTTTCAAATCTGATGATGATAGCATTTTGTTAAATACTGAAATAAAGTAACTTGCATAAATGAAACCGAAAATCCACCACAGGGAATAAGTGACCTGAGTCACTTCCTAAGCATTTTTGTTAGATGGAAAAATTTGATTCCCTGCAGATATTCTTCATGTTACATACTATGAACGTAACACAATCATTCTCATGACTTAAAACAGGCTTATAAAACTATAAAGTTTAGGTTTTTTCACAGCTCTCTTATTTATATTATTGAATTATACAGTGCCATACCATGCACTAACCATTATACACTAGCCACTGCCAAGCTAGAGCATCACTAACTTGATGTATTTATATTTAGCTAATTTGATACAGGTATAACTCCTTATCTGTTGTCCAATTTGCTTTTATTCTGTGTGCTGAGGTCTAGGGAGGGATGATTTAATGGTCAATCGGAAGTTTAGGCTCTCATACTTTATATCCAATATGATAGAAACACATGTGCCATTAATTGACATCACAGTAAGTTGTAAAAAATGTTCATTTCACAAGCCAGCTACAGATAGTTGTGAAGTTGCTTCTGTTTATGCCTAAAGATTTTCTTATCTTATGCTTTCCTTTTTCTGTTTGTGTCTTTGCACACTGTTTGTAATTCTAAACATTGCCAGATGTGCTGAAAAGCCTTTCCTGTCTTATAGGATGTTGACTGTGCTCTGCCTTTAGTGATTAGTGCGTGGTCACAAAAACACTTGGTAATCAGCAATTGATTTAGCACTTCAAAAGTCAACACTAGCAACTTGATTAAACAAGCATGTGCTTAAAGAGGCAGAAGATGTTGCAAGGGCCTGTGATGACAGTTCACAGAACATGACAAATATAAACATTGAAATCACGTTGTGTGCCACGTCCTCTTCTCTTCTGAAAAACCATTCTATTATTTGCATGCAGTGCTAGTCTTATTATTTCTTTAGTCCTGCTGCTTCCTTCTGAGATGGACCAATTTTGGTGTCTTTAATTATTCTAGATACATTACTCTTCCCTTTAATTTTTAATGAAATGTTGTAGGTAGAAAATACCCTCAGAAATTGGAAGTTCAGTTCTTTTTGTGTTATTTCTCTGATCCTTGACACTGTTCGGTTGTGGTTTTTTTATATAGCCATTTCTGCTCTTTCTGACAGGTAAGCTAAAGTTCAAGCCTTCTGATTCCCAATTTCTTTTTTATTTCCAATAAACAGAACCAGATTACATCTCCTGTTCTCAGTTCAATAGCAAAAAGAAAATAGCATTTGAGAGCATCTTTAAACTGTGGATTGATAACTTCATATGTATAGAGGATTAAATGATTAATTATTCATTTCACATTTAAAAAAACCAAAACTCTAGTCTCAGCATCAGAGATTTTTGTCATGGTCTTTCAGAATTTTGCACAAACACCCGCACAAGTATGAAGTCTTTACTTACTCTGGATCTTCTAGCTTATCATTGGAGAGTGCATGTTATACTGTATTATGTATACTGTATCTTCGTGTAGTGATAATTTTTCTCAGAGGTGGCATTGATGTTATGTGCACTTGTTTCTTTTTTTTTTTTATTTCTTTTTTTCACCAGGACCTTTCTATTTTTATTTTTATTTTTTCTCAGTGATTTTTCTTTGCAATGCTCTAGTCTCCCAAAGCATGCTGGGTGCTAAACAATCATTATTGCGTCATGTTGTTGAGCTGCTTTGTGTAACGAGCCAAGGGGGGAGAGCAGGGTGGGAGGGTGGAGAAAGGAGAAGGAGGAGAAGATAAAAATCAAGCCACTGCATGAAAATGTCACTGTTTCCTGTATACTACAAGTAATGATACCGGCATTGCAAAGCTATTGTCTTTCCAAACATCATGTTTGAATTTGGTTGAGCTTCTTTTATAATCGATGTGTTTTCTTTTCAGTGCAATGCATTTTTAGACCCTGAGCATACAGTTTTAGATGAGAATCCACCAATGAGATGAAAATAATTGAAATGATCTTTACTAGGAAGCTGATGTTACACAATCTATGCAGTCTGACAGTATATTGTGAAAAAAATGCCACTTTGAGTCTCAAAATAATACTCGTAGTAATTTGTCTGCCATGCACTGCTCCATTAATTCAGATCTATATGTTTTGCTGGGTTTGATTCCAAGTAAAAAGGAGATGTTTATTGGTAATACTGTGCTTTACCTATATTTTCCACGTGTTTTAATGTATTCTTCTGTCTAGCAAAATGAATTTTACTTCAGAAGATGGCAAAATTAAAGCAATAATACCTCCCAGACAAATTCTCCTGTTCTTCTGTTGTATGCAGTACTCCAAAAGAGGCTGCGTTTTGATGTTATGCTCCTGTTGATGTTAGTACTATAGAATAGTTAGTCTTGGATCAACATATTTCTCAACATCTTTAGAGACACCATCATTTAGATCTGCAAACAGACAAGGGAATGCCAAATATTTTGCACTTTGAACATGAGGGTCTTAGTGTCAGTTGAGCTTAGGCTGAGAGTCTCTTCTTGGAGAGAAGCAGTACACCCTCCAGCTCTGTGGGTGAGGGATTTAACAGGGTTTCTATATCCCATCTTGACAACACAAATACAAATATGAAGGTAGCACCAGCTGTTGGGAGCAAAATGGCACTACATGGGGTGGAGGCACCATGCCATTGAATGAGGGAAGGAGATGCACTTCCCAGTATGTGCTGGGGAGCTTCCTCTCAAGACAGGAAATGGAAGAGCATAAAACAGAAATCATTTTCTAAGCTAAAAAATTTTGCTCATTTTTTCCCACACTAACCACCTTGGATTAGCTGGTGTTAGATCTCAACCCTCAGCCTGAAAGAGTGGTCCTTGGACACTTCAGTTTCATGCTTTTTTCAAATGAAAGTGGGCTGAGAGAACAATAGGTAGTACACAATTATATTTCAACCCACTTACTGCAGAATTCTTTTTCTGATTTCATCATTTTCCATTCTTTGGCATGCATCATTGACCAAGATGAATTTTCAAAGTGGGCTATGAAATAACAATGGGTATGTTCATGTCCAGATGAACACGTCTCCTAGAATAATCTTACTATTCTTTCCACCTGACTTTCTGACCTGGTTAAATCAACGGATTTTAAAAACATAATTGCTGCTTTAAGTTTTTACTCTTCTTATTTCTGTGGAGTTTGTTTGTTTGTTTGTTTGTTTGTTTAAGGCATTCAAATGCAGCACCAGTAGAAGACACCGATTTGTTATCATGGAGTAAATTTGATAAAACACTAACAACCCTATAGAGCCACTTGCTACATATAATTTCAGTCTTCAGAATGTTTGCTCTCTTGAAAATGATGAAGTGATGAAATATAGAGCAGACAGTGAAAAAATTTACTGACATTTAAGCATTCATAAATTTGATGTCATCTGTAGACTTGAATGCTGAGCTGCTGGGCCAATAACTGAAATAGCCATATAATATTTCTTCCTTTGCAATTAATTTCTATTTCTTTGGAAATAGACTTGATTCTCCTGTACGTCTAGGTAGAAGGCAGTAAGTTCTGATTGTTCTTAGCCCAGTACTACCAAACCTCATATTAAATAGAAGCAATTTGCTTTTTTTATTAACGAAATCAGAAAAATCTCTCTCACACCCTCCACTCCCCTGCTCCTCTTTCCTTTTTTTTTTTTTTTGAGTCTTGGTTTTAACATTAGTATTAAAAAATACTAGAGAGAAGTAATTGTGTAGCAAGCTGACTCCTTCATAATCTTTATTTGATTGCTGGAGTGGCATGTATCTCCTTTCTTCTTTACTGAAACACTGAAAGACATTTTCACAATGAACTGCACAGGAAAGGAGTTGGAGGTGGAATAATAAATTACAAGGGATGATTTTCTAAGATGATTCAAAAGGAACAGTATTAATGGGAGGTCTTCATACAAGAGATTTTATTATTGTGTTTTATTTCATCATTTGGTCTGTTGATTGTTGATTGAATATTCCTATCATTTGTCCTGGTGTAAGGTTCTTCAGAGTAAAAGTACATGGCTGCTTTTTGTAAATAATAGTTGGCAGGAATTTTTTTTAAGATGTTCACCGTGTTGTAAGAGCAGCCATGGGAAGAGTTAGGTTTAGTATAACCTCACTCCCCATCCCACACTATAAACTTTGGCTGAAGCACTGCTGTGGTTTTTGGACTTGAGTCACCTTTTTTTCATTCCTATAGTTGTGTTCAGAATGAAGTTAGACAAGAAATTTTAAACAAAGCATGGCGGGTAGAAGGAAATTATTCATTGGATCCTACGAAACTGGAAAACAGCATGAAATGGATTGACAGTTTCTATGACTCACAAAATGCTTGAATTAATTTGAAGAACTGAATCATTGCAGTATATATTTTATTCCCTTGATTTGAAAAAATGAAGACTTGAAAGGTTAAAATATGAAAACATATTTTTATATGTTAGCGGGGGAAAAAAATAGAGCAAGAGCAACAGCGACATCTTTCATATTCACGTCTCGTTCTCCCAGTAACTTTGCCCAGGAATACTCAACCTGAATTCCAGGGGAAATACCCAGGTTACCTCAGAAGTTCATCTGGTCCATGACCTCCTACTTCTTCTCAAAGGTCTCTCAGACATGGGTGAAGAGTAGGCTGCAGACCAGATCTCTAGTTCTTTCTTACAGCCTCCCTGTTTCCTGAAGTGTCTTACAACCCTCCCGTATCATGTAACAAGAGGCTTGTAGAAGCAGTAGAAGAAATGGTGGCAATCGGGAATGGGCTACTGTCACCAGAACTAGTCACTTTGGGTCTGCATCCTGCCCTTTGTTCACATCTCAAGGGTGCTTGATGCAAAGTGTTCCTGGGAGCTGACCACAGATGGGTGAATTGTCCTAGCAGCATCACCCTTTGTGCTGACTCGGGACTAAGGGTCCTTGATATGTAAAGGACTGGTGACCCACTGAGGATGGGCACTTCAGTAAATCAGTTGCTCACAGTCTATTTATGTAGGGTACACAAGCCAGTTGCACCGAGTGTGACCGCACAGCCAGACCATGGTGGCAGGGCTGGTTTTGGCTGTGTGGTCCCTGGCAGCAGGGAGGTTGGACACCTCTCCCTTTGGCGATGCCTTGAAAACAGACTGCAGACAAAGCATCACATCCATCTCATCAGCTGTGAAGCTTAATTAAAGAGGACTGGTACACTTCGCTGTCTCTGGCAGCAATTTTGATAGCTGGAAGGAAAAGAGAGCCTGAGGAAAGGTGCTTTATACAAAGAACTGGGGAATCAATAATTTCTGCGTAGCCTCTTTTCCTAAGAAGCTGAAAACCTTAGTCCTTTTGGTCCTACGTATGCCACACACAAAGAGAGGGTGAGCAGTCAGGTCATGCCATTTCTGGT
>JAOXNG010000064.1:25042220-25052591 GCA_028566535.1 Scolopax minor
TGACCCACTAGACAGCAGGTGCTGATGACAAGAAGCTAAATGTGAAATTCCTTCACAGTGGTTTGGGTTTTTTTTCTTAATTCTGAACACGTATTCACAAATGTTATCCATGTGCCAAAAATTGCTTTTTTCAACATGTAAAATCTTGTGAGGTTTGCTTCTGTAAAAATCCAACCTAGTTCCACTCTTTCCCTGTACAAATGTAAAAAATTGTATTTGTTTATGAAATATGAATTAACTTACACTGTTGTGTTTCTTTCTGTCACATTTTGGCCCGAGCTTACTATGCTTTATGACTATTGACCTGGAGAAGTTCTTCAGAAAGCTCTCATGTACCTCTCTGTTTGCAGACATGCAAGCATGATTTTTACATAATACTTTACCTGGCAGCATTTTGAAATTATGCTCTTAAGTCATTATTTAATATTCAAGCAGTAAAATGATTGATATCTAGTACAAAAAGGTCAAATCGCCGTGAAAAAGCAGAAAATACTAACCATTAATATATGCTTAAAACATAAATCTGGATGCCATCTAATTGATTCCCATTACCGTGTATGGTTACTATGCTGTATATATGTTGTTATTAGTTTATAAAATAAAGAAGATTTTTAGGTCCTGACTTCATGATTTAGAAACTAACAAATTGTTAGTATGCTAATTAGCGCTTAAGAGCATAATAAAACTGCTAAATTGCAGAATGGACAAAGTAACTGCCCTTTTTTTGATATTTTATAGCTGAACTGTAAAGTATGTAATTTGGAATTTATTACATGATAACCATGACTTAAAAAGAAGATTATGGTCTTACATTTACTTAGAAATTTCTGTAATTTTATGTATAAGCAGGCACTCTGTTTACTGTGCGCAGTTCCGTGAGTTACTTTCAACACCTGAGTGTTCACAGTCAGACTTTGTTGAGAATTTTTTTCACTATCTGCTTTAATGTTACATGTGTTAATATAATTTTAAATATGTTAGTAAGTCCTTCATACCCACTGATTGTTCATGCTACAGAAATAACTACACACCAAAATTTTCAGCTGTTAGTGAGTTTAACGCTGACCTGTCTATGCATACTCTTCATTAACCTTTAGCATAAGCAATAAAATACCATCTTAAACCTATTTCAGAAAATTATTATCATTAGTGTTTGAATACCCAAACTCCATGAGTTAGTTCAGTTCAAAAACTTGAAAAACTCTAATATTTTCCCCTCAAAATATACAGATGTGGAAAAAACAAAATTTTTTATTCTTTTAAAAATATTTTTTCTTTCCTTTTTCATGAGAGGTTTTTTGTGATACTTATGGTTTTATCCTTAACACAGTTTACACCAAAAATGCATTTTGCAAATTTGTCATTACATGTTTATCTTTATGCCTTGTTCAACAAGGTACTTCTGCATATACTTTGAAATACACTGAAATGAATGAGGTTATTCCTTTGTTGAGTTTATCATATGTTCAGGTACCTTGCTGAATGGGGGCCTTAATGTTCTACATTACATTAATCTTCCTCTCTCTCATTCTGTGTTCAACATTCATATAGAGCATTATATATAAATATATATATTAAAATATATAAAATCACTAACAAATAGAATAGTATATGTTTCATAAAGAAAAGTCTTTATAATTTTGTTTGTCATATAGTATTTTGCAATTTGTATAATGAGGATGTTTAGTAGCCATAGCAATGGCCTTTTTTAACAAATAGAATTTGTATTTTTATTGTACTTTAAAAAGCTTTATGTAATAAGCATCTATTTAGTCATCATTTATTATCAATGGTAACACTAAGATAATATTTGCACATTTTAAGAAACCTTTTTCGTTACTGATTTTTATGATAGTTGACTGCAAGTGGCATGGTTAAATATTACATACCTGCTCAACCCATACACAATTACTTAAATCAGTGCATTTTTAATGACAAGATTATGTGTTTCAATTGGAAATTGTATTTCTATGTAATCTCAAATGTCCGTTTAATTTTGCCTAAAATAAATGTTTTTAAATAAATTGCATCCTAGAACACAATATTAATTCAGTAAAATGCCTAGTGGAAGGGAGGGTGGGGAGGTGCTTAAATGTTGGGCAGAACCCGCTGCAAAGAACGGTTTAGTGCTGAAATGTGTCAGTCACCTTCTGTGCTGGAGAGATCTGATCTCAGCCAGTGTAGAATAACTCCGAGGATTGACCTTTATTATTCAGTTTGGTCTGTAATCAGCAGAGAAAAATCTTGTTTTATAAGCAGCTACCTAATACTAATAATTAGGGAGTTACTTTCTCCACAGTGCTTCATGGATTTAATGGACTCTTTTTTTCATTACCTTCTGTTTTGATACGTAGCTGCTCAATATGCTTTGCTACTAAATGACCCTAATGGTTATTTAAGGAGTAAAGGATGTACTTGAAGTCTTCCTGAATCCTAGAAAGCAACTCTGTAAACCAGGTGTGTTAACGGGACAGGCTGCAGCATATGGTGTGGATGCTTTTGAGAAAAGAAATCTAGTCTTAAATCATCTGGTATTGACTTCCATTGCAAAATTTCTCTTCAAGCTAATGCTCAAAGCTCACCAACCTCTGTCATTTGTGGAAATGGGACTTGGACAGTGCAAAGGAACGGACACTATCAGGGCTGGCAAGTAAAGGGGTATGTGTTATGTCCTGTGAGTTATAAACGCAAGCAATTATTTCTCTAAACTTTAAAAAACAAAACAAAACAAAACACTTCATAGGGCTGATTTTGACTGAGAATGTGACGTGATTCTGCTAATTGTGTGACCATAGGCTTTTCAATTGACAGAAACCTGTAAGAGGAGACTAACGTCATCAACTGCATTAGGGATAAAGTGTTAAAGGAGTTGTGAACAAGAATTTTTTTGGACTTGTATATTTACCCTCTGAAAAAAATAAAATACCAATGCAGTTGGGTGCTGCTAGAAGATTTGTCCACACTTTTAATCTGCAATCGCACCGCTGATTGTGCTAACTGTGGCTGTATCACTTTGTGAATGTGTAATACTCGATTTTGATTCTACTTGTCAGCTGTCCAGCTACTTTGCTGGCATGTCATACCATGTTATATTAACAACTAAAAGAAAGATTCCTTTCTTTGTTTTTTGGTATGATATGGACTATTTTTCTCTTCCTACTCACTTATTACACCATGCCTGAATAACTGAGATGCTTACGTTAGAATTCTTAAGTCAAATAAGCTGATGCATGGTGATTTTGTGTGGTTTTGGTTTTTTAACCTTTGATAAATTACAGAGCATCATTGCACGATGCTCATAAGCTTTACCCATTGCCTTTACTTTAGATTGATTTCTGAGTGGCTGTAATTTGTCCTTCCATGTGACAGATGTCATTTGCACCAAACTTATAGTTGATCAGATCATTCAAATTGACAAAGATCAAATCCTTCATGCGGTAAAAGGAATTACATTTCATTTTGGCTTCATTTATGGAAAGAAAGAAAGAAAGAAAGAAAGAAAGGAAAAATAAAATTCTCACACTTGCAGAAGAGTGGTTGTGTAATCCCAGACGTGATTGCATGTGCCAAGGAATGGGCTCTGAGACTTCATTATGATGATTATTTTTCAATTTGTGGAACTAAGCATGGTCTTAATGATTAATTTTCAATTTGTGGAACTAAGCACGGTCTTTTTCTCACCGAGCAATTCTGTTTCACAAAAAGAGTCTCTTCTGTAAAGGAAGAGAGTGCTGCTGCCTGAGAAATCTCCAGTCAAACCATCCAATGCTCCTACTTGCATTACATCTTGTCTGTCACTAGAAATGATCACCCTTTGGACTCCCTCTTAAGGCAAAGAAATACATTTATAATTGCAGGGTAGCTCACAGTTTTCTACATTTGACAGAGGTTTTATTGTTGCTTTTAAAGACAGAGGATGCAGAAGTCACACTATAAAAAAAAAATTAAAAAAAATAAAATTCCTGTTTTTAGGTGTTTTGGAAGCTTCAGCTAAAAAACAGTGAGTAAACTTTGGTACATGATTGACCTGCATTTCCCCCTCATTTTAAGACATTCTTATTGAGAGACTGAGATGTGTTGCTTTGTCAGCTGGTGAAAAATGCAGTTCTCATCAACAAAATAGAGAATGGGATTTTAAATATATCATTTTGTTCAGTTATTTGAGAACGCTGGGCAAAGTTTTGTCAGAATGAAACTTTGACATTTGTAATATATGCAGCCTTGTGGAGATGCTTCAACATTTAGTGAGTGTCAGTGCATAGATTAAAGAAACTGCAGATTTATTTATTCATCAGACCAAAACACTCCCTGGAACTACAAGACTCTTTCAGTGGATTTCATGGGCTGCATGCATAATATTTGTGCGTGATGGGATAAAGGTTTCTGAACATATGAATATGCAATTTACCGTTTGCGTGTAAGAAATTTCCCGAGAGTCTAGTTTATATATAGTTTGGGATGAAAAAACCCTGCAAGTTTAGGCTCCTGCAGTGAATTCTGGAATGGATTGAACATATTTTAAGGCTCATATGCACGACAGCAACCAAAAGCAGTATATTTGAAGTTTTGAACTTTTTTGGTTGTTTTTTTTTTTTTTTTTACTTTTCCCCCCATTTTCCAGTATTTATTTCAGCAAAGCTTATGCCTTGCAATAAATAATAAGAAGAAGCAGAAGTAGATTAGGAAGGAAGTACATAAGGAAATTAAAGGGGGGGAAAACGTCATCTTGTGCCAATATCATGCACTTTACTACCATTGCATTTTTTCATGAAATTTAACAGATTTGGTAACTTCTTTTGTTCTACCCCATCGCTTTTTATGCTCACCTCAGGATTGTGCAAGAGCAGCCAAGAAGCAGATTTGCCATATTTGAGGTCCACAAGAACTGCTATTGGAACTACTTCAGCTAGCCAGAAACAAGGAATGTTTTCCCTACCACCTGTAGCCTCGTTACACAGAGTAGGTAACTCACAGTGAGCCTCTGCCAAGGTATCTTCCTGCCTGCCACAAGCTCCAGTTTCCATCTATTTATCCTAATTTGTAGTAGTTTGCACCATATTAAAGACCTAGTTAATTTATCTGATGACAGCTTCCAGAAGGAGAGTCTTCTCTACTAAAACCATTACAGAAGTACTATAGCTAATTGTGCCTATACCCCTATTAACTGGAAAGTGTGACAAAAAGAATAATGATCATCTGTACTTTCTAAATGCCTATTAATAAATTGTTTACATGAATTGATCTTGTTATTGATCTCCAAAGCAGGAGTCTTGGAATAGATCCTTAAGAACTTTCATCAATTCCATTTCCTTTGTAGCATCATCCTATGCACAAACTTTTCTGATTAAAAAGCAACTTAGAAAATCTATTCAACTGTACGTTTGTAGAAGCTACTTGGGGCTCTACCATGTGTGCTGTTTAAATTGTTGCCAGTTTTATTTCGTGTAGTATTGTATTCTGTAAGCATTTTATTCTGTAAAATCAAGATGCCTTCTGAAGCTTCTGCCCAAGAATTTGGAATATTTTGGGGGTGTTTCGCTGAAAGTAACTAAATGAGTTCTCTAGGAATCTGTCCTGGTTCACTTTTGAAAAGTATTGTGCATTTTAAATGTTCCATGATGTTCTTTATTTTCTTTAAAGGAACTTTGTTGTTTTCAAATAAAGTGATCCTTGACACTGTGGAAAGGCTGAGAAAATACTTAGCCTGTGTGCTGCATTGCAATAAGATTCTACAGAAGATATGGTTTGGGGGGCGGGGGATGACGACAAACAACCAACCAACTCTCTTTGAAAGCCCTTCTTAGACTGTTAAAATCTGTTTATTTCATGCTCATCATTAACTTTTAGAGTATGTTAGAACAATATTATCATTCACATATGTACTTTGCTTTTTTTTTGTAGTGGAAGAGAACTACTGTAATGGCAGATTAAAGTCACCTACAGTTTAAACAATGCAGGAATGGGTTTCCTGTGGTTTTGCAACCTCATATGTATTAGAATACCGTGAAGAAGCCAGAATAGATCTGAATTTCTGAGACACTTCAACCCTGTCAAATAAATGACATGATGACTTGTAATTTGTGACAGATAAACCTGGCATGTAAAATAAGCAACTAATTTTGGAAAGAAAAGTAGGAGAGTTTCCAAAATAAGTGAGAGTGAGAAATTTTACAGGAGAATGAAAATGCTCTATGGGATTGCTTGCCTGACAGGGCTTAGCCATACCCTATTCCCAAGTGAGGCCATGTTTGTTTATGTAGTTTCAACTGATGATCTGACATACTCCTTCTGGGAAACAAAAATAAAGCTTGATGCTGTTTCCATGTTATCAACAGAAGTGTCTAATGATCAAAAGTTTTAATCTTAACTTTACAAGCTGTGTGTCTGTTGTGTCATCTTTAAAGTTGTGCATCTCCACTAAAATCTGTCATTCGCAGTGTTTCAGGATTGTTAGCATTTGCTGTGTGCATTTTGATAGTACCTGTAGATTGCCATAATATTTAATATATCAATGGGAAACCCTGAATTTACATGACAACACAGACCATAGAAAACATTGCATGATATTTTACTGTTCTGAAAAAATAAGTTTATAAGCATCTGTGAACTTTTAACTGATTCAGAAAATGCTGCAGAGCAGTATCTATCAAGTGTCTGAATACTACTGTATAGGTTTCATTTTTCAGAAAAAAATGTGGACAAACTGTTCACAATATATAAAGTGATACTTGCTCTATATAATGTATATAATAATATATCATCTATTCACATTAGAACAGGAAAGCTGATACCATGGTGTGGTATGCAGGCACTAATGTGCACGGGAGTACGCTGAATGTTTTTCCTGCAGAGACTGACGCTTCAGAATGTAGCTCTGGAGTCAGGAGGAGAGTTTGAGGTGGTTAAATGGAGAGATCAATTTCTGTATGAGAATACAGGTTGCCAGAGCTGACAGAGGTTATGGAAATGTCGAGTTGATCTCCATCAGGATTTCAGGCACAATGCAAGTGCAGACAGATGTCAAAGGCATTCCAGACACTGGCCCCTCTCTCAGTTGTTACAAAGCAGAGAACATTTAAAACGTTCTTTTCCTCAGCCTGAAAGTAAATCCGTGGGAAAAAGCACCTTTGGCAGATCTGGCAGAAGGTAGATTAAATAGGGACACGTTCTGACTCTCCATATTTAATTAAAAAAGCAAAATTTAATTAAAAAGTAAAAAGATAGTAAGCAAGAGAGAGTTTAATGCTATATATGAAAAATGTATTATCTCTATGTTTTATAAATGCAAACTTTTGAAAGTAGTGTGTCTTTACTTTTTCTTATAATTGCTTAGATTTTAAGAATGCATTTTTGTTTTTTCATTATTTTAATTTTCCTAAAGAACCTTCTGGAAAAGTGTGAAGTATGTGGGCTATGTAAATTTCAATTTTTCAGATGTTTCTGCCCAGAAACAATGGCAAAACACTCTTCTTTCTTAAAACCTAAAATCAGTCATTTTCCTAGGAGTCACAAATTTCATGTTTCTGTTTTCAAAGGTAAGCAAGCCTACTGAGGGAAGTTGGAAAAAATATTGCGGTTGGCCCTGAGAAGCATGCTGTCTTCCAGGAATCATATGATCATGGAATGCTGAATTTGTTTGTAATCTACAGTTCCATGTCTCCATAAGGTTGTGCTGTTTTTCCCACAACTTATGTGATGGCATCACACAGCTTGAGCGTGGACTGAAAATGATCCAGTATTATATGCTTGGAAAGTAGTATTTGTGGCTGCTTTCCATGAGAACACTGTTTAAAGGACGAGCTAATGGGGAGTTTGTAGCCATTTATGTGCAAGCATACAGAGAAGCAAGTGCTGTGCATACTGAGACTTGCCAAAAGGCAGGGACAATTCAAGGGTTTTGAAGTTTTGCAAATTGCTTGAAGAGCCTTGCTCCACTTTTTCTCACCTGAGATTCCAGAAGCAATAATTTCCAGTGCCAAGACCACCTGTGCAGGTTGACTACGGTCACATTTCCTGTTGGGAAACTGGGACAGGACAGTGAAAACTGGCAGATGGTGTCACTGCAAACCCACAACTTGATGCAGCCACCTCTGAAACTATTTGTATAGTAGGTTTTGAATTCTGCACAATGTGCTAAGACCTCTGTTGTGGGGTTTTTTTTCTCCTCCTCTCTTTTCTGTAGGCCAAGTAAATGTCTCTTTAATTCTTTTCCATGCAGCTTCCTAGGGCAACGTCGCTCACAGTGTGCAGTACATTTTTTATCCAGCCAGCTGTTGACTGTTAGTTTTATTCTGTTAGTTTATGTCCTAACAATGCATAATGAATACATGATAGAAAAACATTGCCAAATTTATAAAGCAGGGAAAGAGAATAGTGCCATACCTTTGTTTTATACAAATAATTTCTGACCAAAATTCTCATGTGCTGCTTTGGGAGTGTCTTCTACATATCTTCTACATATTAGCTTTTCAAAGCTGATTTGTTAGAGCAAGTGTGAATTTACCTTCCAGTTGTACTACTGTACTGGAAATTTCCCAGTTTCTTTACCATATTTGTGCAGTGTGATAGTCAGAAGAATGCTCCTGACTCTTTTATATCTCCTAGTGTCACTGGATGGCAGACCATTCCTTTATCTTCATAAGTATCTCCATATTATATACTTTATCTTTTTATATTTTTCCACCACTGTGATCCTAATTCCTTTAAACTAAAAGGTCAGAAGTTCAGGATAAGGACGTTAAAGGCCCTCTTCAGTGGAGCCAAATTCCAGAAGGCTATGCTATCAAGGAGATTCACCCCAAGCTTCTGGCGCCACAAACTATCCCTGTACATCTTGAGGGCAGCTGTGGGTTAGGACCTCTGGGCGCGCCTGTTCAGGTGACCTTCTGTTGCTTAGCATGTTGGTGTCCAGCAGTGGGCAAGACTATTGGCATGAGCTTCTTGCTTCCAGTCCCGTGAGTCATCAATGTGCGTACATGCAGTGGGGCAAAGAAGTCGTGTGGCCATTAACTCTGTGGTGTTTTGTAAGGCCATCTGTCCCCTGCTCTACCTTAAGCAAATCAGACAGGTGGATAAGGTCACCTCCTACAAGGTAGAGATATTCCTGTTGCTATATTTGGCCCATCAGACCCAAATACGGTTGTGAGGCCCAGCATGCCCATCTTGCATTGACTCTCCAGAGATGGTGACTGGTACAGTTGAAGCTGTTGGATTCAGTGAGGAACCATTCCTTTCAGTAGAAACAGGAGGACAAGGCAACCCAGGAATCCCAGGCCTGGCTCGCCCTATTGACTGTGAAATACCTTATGTGCTGGGATGGCTTCAACACACTGGTGTGGTGTCTGCATCCTGCTCTGAATTTAGATGAGCCTTTGATGTTTCAGCTCTGGATTCCTCCTTACTCTTCCAGCTCCCCTCTTTCTCACCCCAGCAGTGCCCGTGCAGGCACCAGTATCATGCTTGCACAGTTACAGCCACATCCATTAGTCTGCTCTCTTGACAAGTTTATACAGGACTTTCTACTCTTGAAATGAGATCCTTTATTGAGCCTCACTTGATAGGGCTTAATTGTTTTTTCTTCACAAGCTTTAATTGCTTCCTGTGGAGCATCTCCCTCTGCTGAAAGAGCAACCAGACTACCAAGCACCACTGCTATAGGACTTGTTTGAAGCCTAAGTATTTAAACCTCATGAAAGGCAGACTAGATACTTATGAATCAGTCCCAGCTTCCCTTTAAAGACTGTCTGGAACTACTGTCTTTGTGTGGCTGCCATTATGGTCCTCAGCAATTCATTTGGTGAGGAAATGCTGGTTGACGGCAAGCCAAATGTACTTTCAGTTTCCACAGAGTTCTCTCTGTGGCTATGACAGATTAAATGCACATGGAAAAGAGAATTGCTGCCCCACAGGCTTGGCTGTCTTGGCTATCCAACCTCTTCCACCCACCCAATTCTCCGTGACCAGGATTCCTGTTAATAATGCCTGTACGTTGCTGCAGGCCCATGTGCTATTTTCTAGGACTTCAAAAAGAGACCAAAGGCAGTGTATCCTCCAGATTTGTACATCAACTCAGGATAAGACCACACATTCAGGCAGACTGTAAAGCTCCCAGCTTCATCTCCACCACTAACTGATGGATTAATTCCCTAAAGCACCATTGCCTCTGGACATCTCAAGTCCTGGGAACCCCAGGGCACAGTCAGGATCCTGTGTGAGGGATTTCCTTGATGGTTGGAGGAGATACATCAAGCAGCAATGAAAATACAGGCTCTGGGAAAGCTCTTGGGTCAAAGTCCTCCCACAAACATCTTTCTTCTTCAACTACATTAGATATACGTAGCTTTTCTTCTGAGACTTTGCCAGTGCGGTCAG
>JAOXNG010000064.1:25105663-25118275 GCA_028566535.1 Scolopax minor
TATTTTTAAGAATCTACCAGCAGGTTTGTTTTGCAAAGTTCCTAAACATATTTCCTAACTTGTTAAATTTGCCACCCTGGTTTCCAGAGACCCATGTAGCTTGTTTCATAGTGACAAAGGGTTTTTTGAGCTCATTGAAGTGTTCAGTATTTAAATGTATATGGCTAGCTAGAGCTGTCTACTCCACAAAGGAAGAATATTTCCTTGTTGACTCTTGTCTCTACATTCCTATTTGCTTTATGCAACTACTTCTGAAAGCTTTATGGCCAACTGTCTACAACATGCCACTTATCTTGCTATTCCTTTTTCGGTCTGGAAAATTATTTTTTTTAATCCTAAACTCTGTAATGCTGTATTACTCACAGCAATCTTGGCCCATTTTATGTCACAGTTTAATGGCCTGATTTATGCTTAGAACTTGCAAAGTCACAGATTACCAATGTCTAATGATCCTGCTTCTTGCACTCATACTGGGACCATGTTCTGCCCAGGATCCTTCCATGTATTTTAATCAATGCAGTTCTTTGAAAGCCAGTCCTTCTTATAAAATAGTCTCATCTTTCTTGAGCTTTGCTTTGAACATCCTTTTCCCCCATGACATTGTTTGAAGAAAATTTGAGCAAATGTAGAAAGAAAACTTCAAAAATACCTGGAAAACAGGGAAAAGCTGACAGAAAGGTTTCATAGATTAGCAGATTTATCTGAAGTTGAAAGTTTGAGCCATTAGTAATGGTAGTAGAAGGAAGCAGGAGTTTAGAAGCAAGAGAGAAATGTATTTTTTCCATAAGCTTGGCCTCCAATTCTGCTTTTTTGCATATACAGAACGTGGTACAAATGTTTTTCCTCAGGACTTGCATCCCCATTATTTATTACATCCCGGCAGCAGGATGTGATGTGCCAAGTTCTCTGCTGGATCTGACCCAGTATTCCAAAATTAGGCAAGTAAATGGATGCAAGTCAAGTTAAGGTTTTTTCATGGAGTTCAAAGGGGAATTAATTTGTCCTGTAGATTCACTAGGTCTCTGTTTTCCTGCTTTCAGCAATTACTCAAATGTGAAATACAGTGTGCCACTGCAGACCTGGGCCCAGATCTCAAATATTGGTTCCCTTCTATTCTCTTAATTCACACTACTGAACTCCAAGGGGGCTTCTCTTTCTTAACTTGCCCCTGTTTCACACCAAGAACAGCCTTTTGGCTAAGTGGATGTAATATAGCACTAAAATGTTCTTGCATAATTTTTGTTTTGTGATAAAGTTTGCACAGTTGGTAAAATAAAAATGATATTTCTAGTAGTTCTGCTGACAAAAGGAGCAAGCAGCACGCCTATCAGAGCAAATGTGCATCCTGATCAGCTCTGAAGGTATAAGTAAACAAGTACTAAATTATCCAAGCCACATGATGAATAACCACTGCCATTTATTTTCTTCTTCCTAGACCGTGTGGGTAAGAAAAACTGGCATAAAGTATGCAGCTATGGGGAAGCTTGAAATGATGCTTCCTATTACCCATCAGGGAGTCTTAATGTCAAGCCTTGAGTTTTGGGAGTGGTTTGGGAGATTCTTTCTTCTTTCTTTTCATGCTCTATTGTGTTTATGAAGATTTCGTAACAGAAAGGACAAAAATTCAATGGGACTCAATTCCTAAATGTAGAAGGTATCCTACCACTCTATTAAGTCAGTATCAGTCCATCTTAATTACTTCTTTGCTACAGGAGACAGAACAGACAGGGGAAAATGAGGAAAGTTCATCCCAGAACAGCAAACAACAGATTGGTTATATTGTGCTACCAGGTCTTGAATACTTGACTCAGTGTATTGGAGACTGTAGGTTATAAGTAGCCATTAAAGTAACTTTTCCACAGAAGTATTTGCTTACTCATGTCTGCTAGCTGTCCAAAGCAGATGGAAATGAAGGCAACTTTAAGAAAAACATGGATCAAGTAAATTCAGATTAACCTTTCAGACAACATTCATATCTGGCATTCATACAGTGCAGAGCAGCGATTGAAAAAAAAGCAAGGAAAAGTGGAGTAAATTGTTCTAAATCCAGAAGAGAAGAATGGATTTGCCAGACCATTTCCAAAATGGGCTGGCAGCCTTTCACAGTGCTGAGTGCTTACCACAAGGAATGTGCACCATGTACCTTTACTCTAGGACATGATCTCAGCATAACAAGGAGCCCTAAGATTTCCAGCTATAAAACCTGTTCTAAGATTTATTCCCTGAATAAAATTTTTAAATGGGGATGCAGAGGAGGACAATGAAGCTGGTGAAGGTCCTGGAGAATAAATCGTATGAAGAACGATTGAGGGAGCTGGGACTGTTTAGTTTGAGGAGACTGAGGGGAGACCTCATCACTCTCTACAACTACTTGAAAGGACGTTGTAGAGAGGTTGGTGCTGGTCTCCTCTCACAAGGAATTAGCGATAGAATAAGAGGGAACGGATTCAAGCTGCAACAGGCTATATTTAGGCTGGACATTAGGAAGAAATTATTCACAGAAAGAGTGGTTAGACACTGGAATAGGCTGCCCAGGAAGATGGTTGTGTCACCATCTTTGGATGAGTTTAAGAGTCGTTTAGATGTGATATTGGGGGATATGGTGTAGGAAAAACTTTGTAGAGTAGGGTAGACTCAATGATCCTGAGGGTCTTTTCCAACCTTGATGATTCTATGATTCTATGATATAATTGTGATGGGCTTTATTAATGAGTGTATACCCTTCTATTGCATGTAAGGTTAGTGATTAAAATAATTTTACTATGTCTTGTTTTCCAAGAAAGAATATTAAGCCTGGAGTAGAAAATAAATGCAAGATTTAGATTTGGTTTTGAACTGTATGCAGTTCCCTCAAGTCAAGAAAGAATGAAGAAATGATTGAAGCTAACACTCTGATTTTTTGTATCATTTATATTTTCTCTACAATTTATAACATACCTAGGCCGTTGTGATTGCTTGGATGTGGTTGTTTCAAGTTGCATTTACCGTTTATACATCATGGGTCTAATCCAAAGCAATGAGGATTTTCATATTCTGTTTTGAGCAGACACCTGCTGAGGCAGTGGCACTTCATCTTTCTGTTTACTGCAGTGGCCTTCAAGCCAGGTTTTGGCAGTCATTTATGACCCTGCTTCCACTCCCTCCCCTGTTTTATCCCATGATAGTAGATACATTCCACAAAGGAGAAATGCTGATAGTTGGAACCCTAGCTTCGGTCAACAGAACATTATTATACTCTTCTTCTACCATAAAAATATTGTCTTATTTTCATCTCTGTCCTGGTTCTTTATGTCTTCCTTGTCACCTCACGAAAGTTCTGCTTCACACAAGAATATGTTGCAGAAGCTGGGAGGAATTAATTCTTTACTGTGGTTTTCCTCCATACTTCTGCTTTGGTGCCAGTATCTGCAGAACTTAATTTGAGTTCTGTGTTGATCTGAAAAGTTGAATGTTTCCTGAAAGACATACATTATTCTCATTCTCAGTGCCTCTGTATCTCAGTGCATTCCCTCCCCCAATAGCCGTTGGAAGAGAAATCCCAAGTTCCTCAGAAATTAGGGTGCAGGTGAGGAATAATTTTTACATATGCTATGTCTTGAAGCTTTTATGCATTTCAACTATTCAGATCTGCATGAGTGAAAAATATATAAAGTTAATTACAGTGATTAAAATATATCTCTGAATTTATGAAGACAAAACTCTAACAGGAAAAAAAAAAAGAGAAAGGAAAAGCAGTTTTAGCACAATAGAAATATTGAGATTTTGAAAATTACATGGCTTGAATTGACAGAATGGGCAGAAATGGTGTTTCTACTGTTCACTACTCTTCACTATACCTTTCCCTTCCTCCATAAAAAGGTTGGAAAAACTGGAAAGGCAACAATAGGGCAGGAATGGTGTCTGCCTTAAGCAGCAAGGTCTCTGCAGCCACCATAAAATGCTTTATAAAATGACCTACTATTAATGCAATGAACACACTATCAGATAAAAGGCAATGTCATATTTCACAAAGTAATAAATTGCTCTTTGTTGCATCATATAAAATTGCAGCGTCTCTCACTAATGTTATTTTCTTTTATGGTATGTTATAAAAGAAGCCCCAAACCAACAACCATTTACCTAACTTAAACATGGGATGTTCCTAGGGCTTATGAAATTTTTTTTCTGTTCTTGGAAAGTCAACTGCACTGCCCACACTGGCATGTCCTCTACAACAGGAGAAAGTGTGAATCTTCAGGGATTTTGGTATGAGTTACAGCAGAGAACTCTGCAGGGGGGTGGCAGTGGGGGATCCAGGCATGGGGCAGCAGCAGCGGCTCTGGCAGGAGGCAACATTTTCCCTGCTGCTGCTGAGCTGCCCTCCCAGGCTTACATTGCTGCTTCTTGAAGGAGGAAAGAGCTCCCGAGCTTGTGCCTGCCGTGTTCATGCTGTTATTTGGTTAATGACCCCTTCTAAGTGTGAGCTCTGTTGTTGCTGCTGCCTGGCGCAAGGGTTGCTCGCAGACTGCAGGAGATGAACAGGATCCTCTTTTTTTCTTGTGAACTAATCTCATTGTTTCATTGCCCAAATAACTGAGAACAACTGACCTTGGTTTTCAATCTGTGCAAATAGCATCATTATGCGGTCAAAACAGATGGAGAAGAAAAAAACAACAACCAGTAGATGAGAGTAATGGTCAGATAATAAATCAGCATCTGGTGTCCTAAAATGACATGCTGCCTTGTGCTGACCACTGTGGAGTGGGAAGCTGTTGCCGTCTGTGGAAGCTGCTGCCTTCCATCCAGCATCTGGTTGGGGTGGGAGGCCCTGGTGCCAGCAGCACTGCCACCCCGCGGCTTTCCAGCAAAAATTAGAACTGCCCAGCAAGGGAAAGCAGCTGCAGAACTGGAAACCCCTGCCCAGCTCTGAGGTTGCACAACATCTTCACAGAACTTAAAGAGGCTGCTCTGTCAGAGGGTACAGGCAGAATAAACTCACAAGAAGCAGCTTGGGATGCTGGAGATAAGCAACAGGTTTCTTATCTGGGTAAGCTGGTGAGAAATTCTGCCAGTTGGAGGCTCATGTCAAAATGAGGGCATCAACATTTATTCTCCCTAGACTGTGCTCAGAGCATTGTGCTAATCAGAGATATTCCAGTGCAAGTTCTGAGTAAGAGGAGAAATTTGGGTAGCCACAGCACTGCACAGTGCATGAGCACAACACGGGCCCCTGCACTCTTCCCTCTTTGCTGTGGTCAAAATGTTTTTTATTTTTAGTGCTTTCTGAAAAAGGTACAAGGGCCATCTTCCCTGGAAGTGGGTGGCTATTTCTCTCTTTGTAGAGAAGATGATGGAGAAAAGGGAAGAGACCTGAGAAAGGGTAGGAGTAGCCTTATGCCTATGACCCCAGATTGCCTTGGTGTCTGGGACTGTTGCACAGAAAGCATGTGCTAGGAGCAGCTGGAAATTAATCCCCAAATGATGTGGGATTAGAAGGGACAACCATGAAGGGACAACAAGGGTAATTCAGGTACCCATGCAAAGCGGGTATGCTCCTGTTATTAGAGTTGGAAAAGGATTTCAAGTGGAAATGGGGGATCTGAAGAGGCAAGGAAATACTTTATAGTGCTGGCATGCTTGGAGGCATTTTGTTACTCGCTCCATTTTTGAACCAGTATTTCCAGAAATCACACTGCTAGCCAGCAGTACAGTGTCTCTCCCTGCAGTGCTTTCAAGAGTAATGCAAAAACCATCACAGCCTAGTGGCACTGCAGACTACTACTTGGCAACCTGCAGCATCGAGTTTGAGCTCTGTCTATTGTTATCAATGACAAATATCCAAAAATAAACTCAAGGCCTAAATATTGCTACTCACAGTGCATCCCATTACACAATACTTCTAGTCTCAGCCTCCAAATGTAATATTTGGGAGGTTGCTGTTTGGTTCATTTTCTTCACGTGGGAAAAATATATTTCCTGACATTTTTTAGCCCAGCTTGTCTGCCCTGAATAGATTTCCAGAAAGGCTGCATCATAATATTTCATCCTGGACTCAAAGCTAAAGCCATGCACTCATAATGTTTCCTCTCTTGGAAGGATATGTTATAGAATGGGGACAGGTGCAAGATGAACTGCATAGCAGAATTTTGCTCCCACTTTCCCAAGTAGTACCAGCAATGGTGGCACAGAGGGAAAAAAAAAAATCAATCAGTCGAAAAAGCTATGTGATATTTGGCTTAGATTATCACTATGATAAATATAGAAAACTACTTTCAAAAGTATGTACACTGAAATGCTTCTGTTACTCTTAGCCCTTGTGCATGGATTGTGCAGAGGAATCCCTCACAAGTGTAGTGGTTGAAGATTGTGAAGAGTTGGTAAGCCATCTTTCCTTGAAACTAATACTAATATTAAATTAGAACAAGGCAGGGTTTTTTACAAGCATTTGATCAAAAGGGAACACAATCATTATTATTTAATCACATTAATTAGCAGATTTGTATCAAATGCCTCAGATATCAGTGAAAACACTTGGCCTCAGGAGTAGGGGGATATTCAGGTAACTTGCTGCTTTGCTGAGATATGGACATTTCTTCTGTGCCCAGCTACTACTGCTGCTTAATGGAAGTATGCAGGTGCCTCATTTGCTGAAGGAGGTTTAAGGTCCTGGGGAAACTTACTTGGGAAGTGTTAAATTCAGAGGAAACATTTTATTCTGTTTTCAGTAAAATTACACCAGAAGAGAAGTCTTTGAGTAACACAGTGAATAAGGGGTGGGGTGTATATAACTGTGGCAAAACATGCTGAAGTCCAATCTCCAATACTACTTTCAAAGGAATTCAATATGGGTAAGTCAGTGTCTGTCATTCTAGAAAGAAGTACTTTGATTTTCATTTTGTTTGTTTGCTTTATAAAAAGGTGCCTGTGCTTTTTTTTTGCTTCCTAAATAACATGACATATATCCATCTAAGTATGTGCAAATGATGTATGCTTTCTTCAATTTAGCAGCCATAACAGCTTAAGAAACTATGGAATGGTCTTGGACACTGCAAGAGATAAGACACAGGAATAAAAGTTGTGGGGGAGAGGGAAAGGCCAAGCTAATGACTTCACACTTTCTCTGTAAAATGAAATATTATAGTCAATCTATTTCTAAAAGATGTACCTGTAAAGATATTGTATTAGGCAAGATCATTAATATTTTAATGAAGTGACGAAATGTCACATTAGCTTGGTTGTCCTTACTCAGGGGTCTCTGTATAATAATCCATTGTGTGGTATGGGCACAGCCATTCCTTGGCACTCTAGGCTAATCAAAATTATAGATTTTAAGCCTCATGATAATAGATTTAGTCTACCATTTTTTTTTCTTAACATAGAAAATAGAAAAAATATTAGGGAAGCTATTCAAGCAATCCGTGATTTATACTATGTCCTTTCTCAGTTATTATTCTATATATAACCATTGTTGCAGTAGAAATAAAGAAAAAATTTCCACTTTCCAGTAATCAGTTTAATAGTTATATATAGGTATAATGCATCTAGGATGTCATTCATCTAGGCTATCCCTCGGTCTCTATACTCAACACTATAACCTCTTCCAATGTGTCAATCTATAGCAAGAGCCAACGTCTGGAATGGACATTTAGAGAGAAAATTGCAGAGGAAATAGCATTGGCAGTTCAATATATATCAATCAACTTTCCAAGTCAGGGCTAAAATGTTACCCTTTAGTATAGTTTTAAGGGAAATAGTGCAATTAGAGTGGCTGAGTAATATCCCCGAGTCTGTTCCAGTATCTTTCTACCAAGTAGAAGCTTGAAGGTGCATAAGGTATTCCCAAAGCCTGCTTCCTGTTGAAAGAAAATTGCTTTGGCATAGGATCTCTGCAAGACAGCTGCAGAAGGCTCCCTGGAGAACCCCTTCTAGGCTCCAACACACCAAGAGAGAGCCAAGGACAAAAGTTGGAGGAACATGCTAAGAGCACAGATTTTGCATTACCACAGTGCAGATGTTTGGAGTGGCACTATAATCCACTTGCACATGCAAATATGGCCCAGGCTTTCGAACTGTCTAAATTACACTGCAGTTGTAAGATAGACATAATCAGGTGGATGTGAGAACAGTTCAATATTAGCTTTAGCTCCTGCTTTTTTACCCCCACCCCCCGCCCTGACTCCATGGGGTCTAGGTTGAACCTGTGTGCTGTGTATTCATTGGCTCTTTTCACAAGAGAAAGCTGGGCAGAGATCTCCAGCTTTCAGGATACCTGTTTGTGTTGCTGCTTTCAAGCTAATTATCTTTGCTGAAAAACACCTTTTTTTTTTAGTTTTGGCATCACTTTTCTTGAAGGAAGTTATGCTTGGGAACCTACATAGGTACCTCTGCATTCATGGTGTACTGCATGGTTGATACTAGTTGGTTTTGGTTTCTTGTGGGTTTTGTTTGTTTGTTTACCTATAAATTCTTCGTTAGGGATCTAATTCTAAAACAGTATTCCCAATTCTCATGCTTAATCTTCTGTGCCTAACCCCTCTCACATCATGTTTCATGCGGTCTCCAGCATCAGCCATTGAATTGCACTCCTGCACCTGGTCATCATCACCCTGAACGTTACCACCAACTCAGTGGAGATTTAGAAAGGTAGCCCTGTGTTTAGAACTAGTGTTACCTTCGCTCAGTCAATTTTTGTTCCTGTGGTGTCACCATCTTAATTGTAAGTTCAAGGCTCCCTTCATATTTAAATTTCTGGGTTTAATTCCTGCTCTTTTTTTGCCTTGACACAACTACCCTGACACAGATAGGCTCTGTGTAAAAAGCAGTTGCCTTTGGTCTAAGGAGAGGAAATATGTTCCATTTTCTTATAGAATACTGGTATCTCTTCTCTTCCTTCTCCTCTACTGTTTCTGATGCTACCTTAATTTTGTGCTCAGTGTGATAAAAAAACCAAAGGTCAATACCATGTTCACTCCTTAGTTATTTTTTTTTATTATAGGACAGATTGCAGTTTTTGTACAGACCAAAAATACCCATGCCTAGACTTGAAGAAAATCAAATCAAGCACTCCAGTTTTAGCAGCTTGATTCACAGTACTATTTATTCAACAGAATGATCAGGTAAGCCTAGTTGTTGATTTGGGCATGTAAAACCTTCTGTGCATGTTAATATTAAATTTAAGTAGAAGCTAATTTTTATTACTTCAAGCTGCATCTTCAAGGTTAGGCTAGTATAGAGAATTCAAATATGAAAATAATCCTGATGGATGAAAATTACTGGTGTTTAAAGTATCAATTAAAAAACCTGTTTGGCCCAAGAATTTTCTGAAATATCTCTTGAAATATATAATATTGGCCTAAAATTAGCCAAACAGATTTTATTTGCTTTTCCATATTTAAGACATGGTGTATATATATACATACTGGTCTAAGAACAATTTTCCTCTTAATCCTACATTCAAACTTTTAAATAGATAATATTTAGACTTTATCTGTGCTTGATGTTTAACTACACTGGCAGCTTTTTAGTTATTGAGGATACAAGGATAAAAGTATAAACATTTCAAAGAATATCTATGGAAAGTTTTAATTTACATAACAATTTCCATTCAGCAACTAAAACAAGCCATGTTTACTTTTTAAATGTTATTCTTGCTCAGGCATTCTAAAAAAGCCAAATTAAAGTACTACTTTTTCAGAATGCATCAGAATATGCTAAGTTAATATGGCAAAAAATGTCAAAATAATTTGAAGTATCAGTCAAAAATTGCTGACAGGGATTAAAACTACTGGGCCTTATACATTATCAAGTATATCTGAAAGTTAATTTCCATAAAGTCCTCCTTTCTTTTATAAATCAGAAACACTTCTTTGGCATGTCCTTGAAAACTTTGTTCTCATCTGCTGAAGGAGACTTCCTTGTTCATCTAAAATGAGGCAAAAAACCTGATTTATGACAAATAATTGGCATGCACTGACAACTAATGGGAAGGAATCCAAAGAATGTCCAGCAATGAAGACATTTAAAAGATAGTAGGTTTGTCACATATAATTGGACAATCAGGATTAGTATCACTTTATATGAATACACTCATTCAAATGCACATTCAAATAAAAAGTGGAGAAACAGGAATAATTTTTGTGTATCATTTCTTCAGGTATTTTACATTATTTTCATTAAATTGAGTTGGTGAGTATGCAGCTCTGGATAAGGATTTGAATAGTTCACAATCAGGTACAAGTGGAAAGCAGAAGAGAAGCATGAATGTACCTATAAGGAACATGGAAGAATTGTTTTTTCTAGTTGCTTACTATGACATTATTCATATATTGGGTCATTTTGTTGCCTACAGATGACAGCTCTGTACATCAAGAAGGTAAAGAGGGAAGATGTAGGTTTAAAGTTCCTGAATGAATAGTTCACTCTAAAGTAGTTTTGAGGAATCCACTGAATCCACATGAGGGTACTAAATGAAGAGGAAGCATGAAAGTAAGAACAGAAGTTACATTTTGGATAGTTAGGAGACTAAGACACAGTCTACAGTTTGCACCTTAAATTCAGAGAAGCAACGTAGGGAAAATGAATGTCAATTGAAGTTGCTCTAAAGAATTTTTATTTTATATTTTATTTACTTTAAGGAAGACACAGTATTTGCTACTGATTGTCGTCCCTCTAAGAAACTCACTTTTTATTTTTTCTGTAATCCTTATACATATCTGCAGTTATATGTATGATGGAGAAGACAGAAGTTTCATCAACTAGTTTACTCTATTTCAAAAAAAACATGGGAAGTTGGAGTGTTTAGCTAAGATAAAAGTAAGGATTGGAAAGCTTTACAACTTGCTTGCAAAATGTGGAAAAAACACTGGAAAAGCTGGGAAAAAAAAGTCTTTTTAAGACATCTGTTTTAGAAGTAGACAATGTATATAAAATAATCAGACCACATTAGATCCTGCGCTGAGATTCAGGCTTCGTTGCAAACTTGTGGCTAAATTGAAAAGTTGTCTTCATTAAGGCAAGTATTTTGGTAGCAGAGGTAGGTGACATCAGAGTTGCCCTTCTTTTCATCTGAAGATGTTAATTTTTGGTACTCCATAAAAACAGTCCTGGGACTCCTAATTTTGTGACTAACCATGTGGGAATAAATTAGCTTCTTTTATCCTCTAATGAGAAGACTGAGCCTTGACTCTGAGAGTGAAAAACAGACTGTACTAGAGGATATTTCAAAGTGGAATTAAAACTTAAAAGAACTAGCAAAAACATAATGTTCACTTACAGGGGAAGAATTAGAAAGCAAGATTAAATTTGTGGTTGAAAAAAAGATCAAGCCTTCATATTCGAAGAAATGAAACAGCCTTTGTCCTAAATATATCTGTGCACATCATATCCTATAAAGTAGAATCTTTATGCCTGAATGCTTGGATTTTTATCCCCAGTGAATTCAACACACAGAGAATTTCTCAGAAACTTGCGCTAAGCCAACCAAGAAGACTGATGTTGCTGAAGTAAATCCCCAAGAACAAAATGGGTATAATTCTTTAAGAACTGAGTGCCTGGTCAAGTTCTAATATGTGTGACTGCCGACCATGGAGGTTCTTATGTCACAGAAGCCAAAAAATATTGTGTGAAAAGGAGCTCTATAACATACCACATTATGCTTTCCTTCTGTGAAACTGTAAGTACAGTACTTATGAAACTGTGAATGCATTTTGGAAGTAAGTCTTTTTCATTACTGGATGCAAAAGTGTTTAATTATTTGGAAATCTGCCCACTCAACTCCAAAGACTAGTAATAGCAACATCAAGATTTCCACAAGGAAAACCTTCTTTCCCTTTCCAAAAACCCATAAGCCCTGGAAGCAGGGAGATGTGCCAAAAGTCAACAATCTGAAGATGAAGAGATGCATAGAGAAAGATTCAGTTTTAATTTTTATGTTCTTAGAGAAAGAAGTGATCTGCTTAAAGATCTCACTAACCATTATTGTTGCTTGATAATGCTAAAACTTCTATGTGTTGTTCTAGACTGAGTTATCCTAATAAAATTTGATTAATCCCAGTCACTAGAAAATAAAAATTTTATGCCAAGTATTAAATATTGTAAATTACTTACAATAGTTATAGGAAAAGGAAAGGTGTTATGCATTATTCCTTTTTATTGGGAAGTCACCATTTAACTCTTGCATTACTACAATTCTAGCTTAGTTTATTCTGAAGTCTGGTATTTGCAGAGAGGAAATGGAGCGGTATTTGTGTAAAGATTCCTGACATTAAAAGATCTCCTGGTTTATAGAAGAGAGAAAATATTTAAGCCCATGACTCTCAGACAGTAAAGGTTAATGTTCATGGACTTAGTTTATATCTTTGAGCTTCAATGGAATTAATGATGAACCATCAACTTAGTTTGTATCATTTCAGGAGAAGCACCAGAAGAAAAATGTGACTTGAACACAACTCTTCTGCTGTTTCTCAGTTGTCGTAACAACAGGGTAATTTATTCCAGCTCTCCTGTAAGTCCTTTATCTTAAATCTGGCCCCATCTGTTGGCTGACACATGGGGCATTGGTGCTAGCCTGAAAGAAATGTCAGCTACTTTTATGCAGGTATATGGAGAATATGGTAGGTTGTCTCCACTGTTGTG
>JAOXNG010000064.1:25160041-25180999 GCA_028566535.1 Scolopax minor
GCTTCCATAGCATTCGTAGTTAAGGAGAGAGCAACAGACATCATCTACCTGGACATGCGCAGAGCATTTGACACTGTCCCACGTGACATCCTGGTCTCTTAACTGGAGAGACACAGATTTGATGGATGGACCACTTGGTGAATAACAAACTGGTTAGATGGCCGTACTCAAAAGGTTGCAGTCAACAGCTGAGTGTCTAAGTGGAAACAAGTGACGAGTGGCATTCCTCAGGGGTCAGTAATGGGACTAGTGCTGCTTAACATCTTTGTCGGAGATACGCACAGTGGGATTGAGTGCACCCTCAGCAAGTTTGCTGAGGACAGCAAGCTGTGTGGATCAGTCCCATTGGCTTCTATGGAACTATATATACAATATAGGAAAAGCTACCTTGAGAATTTGGATAAAGTCCTTCTTGGGTCAGTCCTTGAGGGAACAATAGTGTTCTGTTGCAAACAACAAGGCTGTTTCATGAGAGATTTCACTACGTTTACTAAAAACTGCCTCATTAGACATCTCGATGCCCGATTAACCCTGTGTAAGAAATGAAATTCTCATCTAGCCTTGCAAGGGAGTCAAAATTTGGTTACTGGTGGGGGATCCATTATGCTTTGAGGCCTTCATTATATGCATAATGAAATTCCTATTTAAAAAAACAATAATAATCCTGTGTTCAATTTAATGTAAGCAGAATGACTGTACTGCTTGAGTGGGAGTTTCTTTTATAAGTCTTGATTGCTTACCTTGTTGGAACCCAGTTGTGCTGAAGGGCTTTAGTATTGACTGATACAGCTGTGAGGTCAGAATTTGTTCCTTTGTCAAAGTCAATTGTTTTGAGGCCCAACAACGAAATGCCATGGCCACAAGATGGCCTTCAAAACTGCCAGAAAAAGAATCCCATTCAGAAAGCTAACATCTGTGTGCAAATACTGTTTTTACAAAAAAACCCAGAACCCAACAGTATGATATGCTTATGTTTACTTCAGGGAACCAGATGGCACTTTTGATTCTTCTTCCTCTTTAATTTTTTTGTGAAGCACCACCCTATTCATGATTAGCAGTACTGAGTCCTGCTACAAATGTTTTTTGGAAGGATTCTTTGGACCATAAAGTGCTATTTATCCTGAATAAATCCATCTGTGCTGGGCCAACACAGATGAAGAATGAAGATGTCCTGATAAAGATATTCTGTATGTCTGTTGTATTTGAAAAAATGTCTGTTCGGTAATTCCAACAAATAAAAAGTTAGGTAGTATGAGTCATTACACTGCCAGGTGCCAATTGCCATCATATTCATTGCCATCTTTGGGTCAGCTTCTGCACTAGTCTTCCTCTCTGATTTGCACTGTCCCATTACTGAGATGCCTTTCCCTCTTCTGCGGGTCAGACAGTGTAGGGAGACATCAACCACATCACTTCAAAATTCCACTTTTCTCTTTTCTGAGTGTTTTAACAGTATTATGTTATTTTATATTAACATGCTGCAAATAATTCATAATTTGTTAGCTTTGTTAGAAAAACTACGACTTTCTTCAGCATGGTTCTAATGAGTTTTGCTATCTGGTTTTAAAACCTGTATACTTCATAGTTGACAAAATAATGGTTAATTCATCTTTGACTTAAAAAATCATGGAGAAAAACCTTTTTTACAGTACAGCAGTTTCATAGCCCATTCCAATTGGAAAAAAATTCTGCCTGTTCACATTTTTCTCTGAAGCAAACTGAATCTGACTAGCTGTGAAAAAGATTTCATTTTTAAATTTTCTGCTAGTTCAGTTATGTGAAATGTCTCCTTCTACTTCTGTTCAGATAGCATTTATGTGGAACAGGTAGTCTACAGACAGTAGACAGACTTTTAAAATAAGAAATGTCATGAATTTAATGGCATTGTAGCATCAGATTATCATAGAAATTTGCAAAAGGAAATAATTTCAATTATTCCATCCTAGGAACACACTATAAACTAAGAGCTAAGCAGCATTAATCCATTTTACTCAGCCTTTATGAATGTTGATATGTGAGCAAGAAGGAATATGTAACCAGATATTATCATGCATAAATATCTGACATGATGTGAGCTCCTCTTCTGTGTGTGTTCCTCTGAAATTACTTATATTACTTATATGAGCTACTCTTTGTAATGCAATGTGAATTCTTCCAGTGCAGTGAATCCCAGGATAGAATACGTATGTTTTAACTGATAACTGAGACATCCAGAAATGTTTCAGTGAATCTTATATATATTTGTTTAATGTCTGTACTTTAACTGGCTAACTTCAGAGAGTTTTCTTTGTGTACATCAATGCAACGTGCTTTCAGAGGAATTAGATGCATCACTATGGCTCAATAAGTTTATTTTCTCTTCTGCTTTCTGGGAGAAATAAAAAAGCCAAAGAAACTAGTAATACTGAAGTGACGAGAAAAACATAGAGTTGTTTGGGTTTTTTTCCTAAATTAGCTCTTGTAAAAATACGTGTTACAGAGAAAATGTATTCTATTTTATCCAACTTTTTAGTGAGATTTTGGATGGTATTTCCAAATAATTTATATGTTTGAATGGTTATGTATGTTGCTTTTCCTATCCCAAATAATGTTAATTCTTATTGTTTATATTTTTCATCATTTCCTTAATGCCCTGATCATTATTTATACTGAAAGTACAGTGCCTTACATACCCTTCAGTACAAAATAATATATATTTTTAGTGATATATTGATAAACTGCAGTAATACTGTATTAGTTCACTTCCTTCTCCTGTAAACTTTAAATATTCTTTTTTCTCCCCATATAATCTCAAATATTTCCTTATTCAATTTCTTATCAAGCGCTTTTCCTTATATTTTTCAAAATTAATAAACCACTGAAGTAACAATAGAACATAGTACAGTTGAAAAAACCCAACCAACAACAAACCACAACAAAAAAGCAGATATAATTCTCGTTTTCCTTACACATTATTTTTTGTATGATATCCTGAGCAACTTGAATCACTTAGGATTTGCACTGGTAGAAATGAAACCAGACTCAATTTTCAAGTATATGTCTTCAAATTGTACTTTAAAGATATAGTAATTAGAAATGTAGTCATTTTGAAATCTAGTAGAGAAAGAAGTCACAGGATTCTTGTTAAATAGAAAATGACACCATCTTGTACTAGTAACAGTTTAAGAGATGTTAAACTTATCGTTTTCCTTCCAAGCCCCCCCTACGCCACTGAACCAAAAAAAAAAACCTGTAATATAGTGTATCAATAGATATGTAAGATGGGAAGCCGGTTTTGTCCAGGTTGCTTTCTAAAGATACAGAAATAATAAATAATGTGCTTTAAAACACTTTTTCATGATAACAAAACTCTAGTACACTGCACCTGTAAATCAAGACCACTTATACAAATATGACTGATTCCTCCAGCAACTTCATAGCTGAACAAGCAGAGAATCATGGAGGGTTTTTCAGTTTCACACATTAAAGAAGGAAGGAAAACCTACTTCCATATCACCTAATTTTATTCTTGATTTTACTATTCCATTTTTGTTTATGCATAAGTCGATTACCATTATATTATTATTTTTTAGCAATAGCTTATTCTTTGCCACCTGTTCTGTTTGATAGTTCAGAACCTTTTAATATATTTTTTAAATGCATTATCAACCTCGTGTCTCTTCAATTAATTTCTCTCTGTACATTAGTATTATCTTTATTGTTCTTGCCTCTTCAATTTGTTTCTCTTTATGCGTTAAGACTGCCTTTTTTGTCCTTGAGGAAATATGTCTTTAATTATCCAGGGTTATTCAAACTGGCAACATCTCAGTAATATTAGATTTTGTAAGTAATTTTGGACGTAATAATGAGTTATAGGCTGTATATTCAAACTGATATAAGTGGGAAGAAAAGTGACAAGGAGGCAACCTCTTCATCAATGAATATTTTAATGCAGGGCATAAATCTCTACACCAAGGGAAAAAAACAATCTATCTTTTGACGTGTTCCTCTTTTGCACCACTCTATCCTGAAGCAAAATCTCCAATATTCCAGATGTCATCAGTTTTGGACATGGGGTCTGTGTATTTATTTCTGATGAAGTTTTCACATATGAAAGCTCTGAAAAGGAGGAAAAAGATCTGCAGCAGTTGCTCACTATTATTGTGTCCAACACAGCCAGCTCCAAGGCCAGATTGATGTATTCTGTTAGAGCTGACACTGCGCCAGCAGGCTCTCTGTCCCCAAGATGAATTCAAAACTAGATTATGGCCATGTCAGCTTGGTTACTTCATTGCACAATCACTGGAATTTGGAGTAGTGCAACCATATATCTGTTTTTCCTTAGTGCCTAGTCTTTCCTACTTAGAGAGTGAATTTTCCTTGAGAAATTCAATGTGTGCTGCTCATGCATCTGCCACTGTGCTGTGGGAGCAGAGCATTGACTTCATCAGATTTGCAACACAGACGTGAAATCACAGAGGTGTACATAAGCCATGAGGATACCGGTGAAATACAGATTTCACAAATTATATTCCAAGCACTAGATTCAAAGTACATTCTGCACAGATTATAAAGAATCATGTTGCACAAATTTAATTCTGTTTAGGGAAGCCAAGATTAATAAATTCACAGTGTTTATGGAGGAGGAATTTTGTGTATGTGAGTTCTTTCTCCTCTGCATAAGGCAAAAATTGAACCATCTCATCTTGTCATCTTGTCTTGCTTTGGTGTTCATTTTCTATGCTCTTGTGCCCACTTGGGAGAAGGGATAAACACTGGAAAAAGTCAAGGAAGAAACAGCTTGCAGGTAATACAGGTTTAGATGGTTTGTATTAGTTTTGGTAAAGCATTTTATTCTGAGAGACCTGGCACAACTGAGCTTGTGGTACAGTTGTCCTAGAAGAGTTGTGAAATAATGGCCAGAGAACCTAAATACAGAGAAGTGGCCTTAGCTTCCTGAAGTGCAAGAAGAGCAACTATACTTTTGAAAAGCAAACCCCCCCCTTCAAACACAATGAAAATAAGAAGGTAAAGAGAAGAAAGATACTTAAGAAATGTTACCTGTCTTTCTTTGAAGATAAATCTGTAATAGCAAAAGAGTACATTGGCATAAATTTAAAAATCTATTATATTCCATGCAATATAGTGAAATCTAATGTAAATAACTGGAATTACAATTTTGTATAAACATAGAAGTTGACAGATATAAAGCAAAATATTTAATATAGAGAAGTAACTACACACTATTTGGTGTACTTTACACAAAGAGAAGTTATGTTGTAAAAATATAGAAGGATATAGGAGGCTTAAAGAAAGCATAAATATAGGAAGGTGTCATGTTTCTGGGAAATACTGAATATTTTTAACTGCCTCATTAAAAATAAAAATAGGGATAGAAGATTTTTTTTTCTTTATTTCATTACAGCTGTTAACACTTTGCTTACTGTTTCAGAAGCTACTAGAAAAAGCTATGCAGAGATAATTTTTTTTTTAATTGATCATAGAATATTTTTCATTTTCAGTGGACCGCAGAGCTGAACTTGATAGTCAAGAAAGCTTTGCAATAGTGTTCAAGGGTAATCCTCTGGGATGTTAGGATTCCACACTGGTATAACACTTGGCAACCTTTTACAGGAAGGGTTTTCTTTTTCATTAGCATGGTTATCAGCAAAGTATTCTTTTTTCCTTGTAGATAGTGGAGAACTACTTTTTAGGTGACTAACATAAAGTTACATTTGTCATGAGAAGAAGTCTTTGTTTAAGAAGTATTAGTATTTCACAGTTATATTTACATGCTAGAATTTTAATTCCAGATGATAACCGAGCAGGAAACTTGTTTCTGAAATAGAAATTTAATTCTTGCATCTGTGAGGGCTCAGCACCTTGATTAATGGAATTCCATGATCACATGAATAGTATTACCAAAATTACAACATCTATAAACTCTGTGAATCCTGTTTAGGCTTCAGTTTATCCATGTTAATACTCTAGTCTACCATTTTGTTTCCGAATTGCATAATGGCATTCTAGTCCACCCTATTGGGTTTATTATTAGACTTACAGAAAGCCTAAAAGTTTGTGGAATGTGGACAACAGCATATATAGTAAAGGAACTTACAGTTGTAGTTAATGCACCATATGAAAGTGAAGTTCTGGATCAGTAGGCAAAATTTTTCCCTTGATTTGAAAATGATGCTTAAGCTCCTACATAGCTTCTTAAGAAATCCAGAAGCATACAGCTGTCTTTTAACCTACCAGTGATGAGAAGTTCTTCAGCCTCACTCCTCTCCCTGTTCCAAGGCAAACATTTTCTAATGCTTTGAATCTTCAATCACGTTCTTGTTGATGTGGCATTTTCTTGCACATCCACAAACAGCTGCAAGGTAGTATTAATGCTGCTATTTCCATTAATGGCTCAATAATACATAAATGGTTTATGAAAGCTGTCCTCATGTGAAGTACTATCTTAGACACTGTTTATAGAATTGACTAATTGCATAATATTAGTTCAGAGAGAGCTAATAAATAAGGAATGATGCAATCAATTTGAATTCACTGCATTCCATGACATTAAACATTTGGTTTGTTTCATGTCACATAACCCTCATTTTGAAACAAATCATAGACTAGACTCCAACTGTTCTAAAATCTCTATAGTCACTTTCTCTCATATGTTTTATACCTTAGAAGAGTTATCTTGCATGCACCAAAACTTGGACATTATGGTACCATGGTTCTAAGGAACCAAAAGGATTGGTATTGGCTGAAGCCAAACATGGGCGCTGGTCTGTCATAAATCCTTCGTGTATGGTCTGCAAGACTGACAACATGACCAGGATAAATCAAGGTATCAATTTTTTGGCTTGATTTTTGCCCCTTAAATTTTCCATCATGGCAAATACTTATCTTCCATTCCTAATTAGTATTTTTATGCCCAAATGCAGTTTTGAGGCTCTTGGACAAACTTATATGAAGTCCTCAAATCAGAAGGTTTCTTAACACATGAACCAAGTCACAGAACATTCAGAGCACCATATACTGGAATTCTTTGCTAGGTTGGGTTAGTGCTATCACTTCTTTGTTACACAGAGGTCCTCTGGCTGTGCTGTCCTCAGGTTCAGTACCAAAACACACAGCTCATTCTCATTACAAGCAAAGTAGGAGTCCTGCTTTCATGATTACTAAATGTTAGTATGCTCCTTAAATTACTTCAGGAAATTCACTTTCTGGAATTAGTGATCCAAAACAAGTCTCATTTGTTTAGCGTAGTCAAATATTTTTAAGGTAATCAAAAGATTAGACTGATGAGAGGAAATACTTTGAAATTAAGTGAACGTGGTTATAGTTTTCACACCTCTTATGTCTGGAAGAAGCTGTAAAATGAATCGTTGCTACGACTGAAAAGTGCCACGAGGCACGTACTTCTCAGGGAGATGTCTACATCTTTGGTACGCTTGCCTTAAGACTGTGACTGGTTATTAATATATATAGTTGCAAAAAAAAAAAAAAAGTCCAATTACAGAAATAATCGTTGATTTATTCCTTCACTTCGGTGTTATCTGACTTCATAATCATTTCTATTCATTGGTAGCACTGGCTTATCTCCCAAGTGGAAGACATTAAGAAGTAGTAGCACATTATTAAGATTGTTGTCATGCTTTCTAACTGCAAAAATGCTGACTAACCAGAAAAAAAAAAAAAATAAATGTGCAGTTACTGGGCTTATACAGAGATGATGGGAGAAAATTAATTTTTTAACTGTAAAAGGTTACCTATCCGTAAAGTAGTACAGTATCATAGTATTTGTTAGAAAAGTGTACTATGCGTGTTTTTTAGGATAGACAGAGAAGTACTACCTTCAACTCCTAGGAAAAGCAGGTTTAATAACTGGGCAGTTTTCACCAGTGTTACTGAAAAAAGCTGACAGTTGTGGAACCAAAACAGCAGCTGCGGTTTTTTCTTTGGTTGGTTTGTTTTTTTTTACTTAGGACAGAATCTGAGTTTACGTGAAATATTTAAGAAACAGTAACAGGGCTAATATAATGTCAACTATTGAGTTATAAGAAATGAAAATACATATTGATATGTAGAGAAATAATTGCTGTTAAAAACCCTAGCCTTAACTATGAAGAGAACAGGTAAATAGAAGATGATGTGCCAATGCCACAGGATAAACACAGAAAGAATAGACACCTCTGTCTTATCAATCAGTGTAAAGTCTTTGAAGCACTTGCTGTGGGCTTGGTTTACTTTCGGGGAAGGTATTGTCCTCCAGTGATTTTTGATGGGAGGATTAAGTCAACACTAAGAGCTTAGGGAATTGCTCTTTTGTTAATAGATATATTTAGCCACTTTGATTTCCATATATGGGTTTGTGGGATGCTGCCTCATATTGAAAATTTTGTTTGGTTTTCACCCATCATCCAAGACAGAAAATCTTCAGATTTTCCATGTAAACATGGATGAAAATAATAAATGGCTAAAAATAAAGAGGGTTGGCAATTAACACTGTAAGACAAAATGTGGGAAGATATTTCAGTCAAGAACAGAGAGAATTAATGTGAATGGTTTACTCTGAAAAAGCAGCTTGATGTTCTATAATTATACGTATTAATCTTATTTTTTGTTAAGATGATTAGAGCTTTGGTTAGTGTAAGTTAAGAGCAATTTATTGATGTCATCATAACCAGGGTGATATATAATAACAAGAAATCTTGCAAATAATATTCAGCATAATGACTCAAAGTCTATTCAGCCTCGCAAATACAAAATGAAAAGTTTGCTTTCCCATATGTCTTGCCCTTCTGAGTTAATTAAGCATTTGTCACAGTAATATCTTGTTATTTAATTAGTCAAATATGCACAAGGTTTTTTTCAGCTGAAATCAGTAAAAATAAACTTCTATAAATTAACAAACTTGGCTTCTTATAACTACAGAGAGTGCTCAATACAATAACTTCAATTTTGTTACGTGAATACAAATTTAGAGCAGATTAATTGCAAAGCAACCCAAAATTTCTTCACTATCCTTTCATTTTAGTAAAATACTTTCCCTTTGTCAACACTGTGTGTTCTGCAGAGACAGCTGTTTTCATTAATAATTTGTTTTAGAAGATACTTGGTCTGGGAAGTACAAAACTTCCTCTTGAGATTTATGATTTAGCAAGCAGAAAAGTGATCTAGAACATGAGAGTCACAGAGTTAAGCATCTACCAACACTGGAATAAGAATGAAAGGATCTTTCCTGATCAAACAAACAAAAAAACTTATCTACATTTTTCCTTATCCCTGTACACAGTAATTCAATCCCAATTTGAAAAGTCACGTTTTTGTTTTGAAGTTGTGCACTTATACATGCTGCTCTTTACATGGAGCATGGGACCGTGGGACCGGAAGAGCACTCCAGTGTCAGTGAGTGCAGTCTTGAAGTTTTTGTTCAAACACTGAGAAAATGGGATGAATGGATCTGGTTTCAAAATGGATCAAATCCCCAGCTTCCATCTCTCCCCAGTGCTTATAAATATTCATTAATTCATAGGCTAAATTTTTTTCATGGCTATTTATACCTATAGCCTCTTGTTACAGCCATTAACTATACTTATACCTAAAGAGTTCTGTGGTTTTTTTCTTTTTTTTTTTTACCACCATTTAATCCCTTTAATAAATTTCTAGGTGGCAATTACAGCCTTTCTAGCAAAATTTTGTTTCACCTTGGAGGATGGTAGACTTTTCCTATAATTCTAAAAGTCTTTCAGATTGTCCTTATTTCAGTTCACCTTTCTTAAGCAAAAGGAATTTACATTCTGCTTGTTCAGTGCTATGGGGAAGTTTCTAATATTACAACTAGTATTGATGGCTCATATTCTTACTTTGATTTCCTATTGTATCCAAGTTTTAATCCTCCTCTGGCTTTAACTAATGAGATTGTGCTTGCTATTATTCCTGAAATGCATGGATTTACATTTTCTTATACTTAGTCTCATTTCTGTTGTACCTATTGTTGAGATACCAAATTTGACAGGTCACTTTGCTGCGTACTTGATGACAATGTTCCCAGCTTTAAACTTATCAAGTTCCATAGTTAGTGCTAACATTATAAAAATGTGCCTCGTAACTAATAATTTAGGGAGTCTTGTTTCCTCCTTAAAAAGCAATGTTAGTTACCTCCCACCTAGCCAAACTTCCCTTCTCCTACTTTTGTATATGAAATCCAAGATAACTAGCAGTATACTATGTGATACAATATTAAATACATTAGTAGAATCTAGAAAGAGAAATCTGTTTAATTTCCTTTGGTTTGAATACCATTTGTCTCATGAAAGATACCCATTTAATCTGGTGCAATATATCTTTGTGAAGTCTATGTTTCATTCTACACTATTCTCCAGTCATGTCAGTTTTTAAAAATACTCTTTTAAAATGTGTCCTGAATCTCACATATTGCTGAGGTTAGCCTGCTAAGATTGTAGGTGTCTGTTGGAACAATTGTTTTTCCATTCCAATATGGAAGAGTCATATTCTAGGTTTGGAATTTTTTTCTTCTTGTACGTCTGGTGCATGACTGAAAAGTTTAGTCATGCTGGTTTTTGAAGAAAAAAAAAGAAAAAAAGAAAAAGACACCTTTTATGCCATTACCATCATGCTGAGAAAACACAAGGAGCAACTCTTGGAAAAAATGTGGGGATTATCATTGTCTTTGCCGTTTTTCATGTCAAATATTTTATTCTCTAGTCAGTCTGCTGGTACTCTCCATATCATTCTAATATGGAGACACAACAAAGCCTACTGATGTTTTAATTTTTTCTACATCAGTTGGTTAGTCAAACAACTATTACTAAAAGATCATGCATTTCTCTTGCCAAGAAGAATAAGCATATATTTCTAATTTCCCATTAATTTTAGAGAGGTAGACTTCAGTGGCTTATTTATACTCCTTCTTTTCTCAAAATTCAGTATAGTTATATAAAGCATAGGCTTTGACACAAGGTTTCATGAAAAAAAAAGTGCAACAAATTTATTAAATGCAGAAATTAAAATTACATTGACTGTCTGAGCATATGATAGAAAAAGGTGTAATAAAACTGACAACTAATTTTTAAAAAAATCTGTATATTTCCTTTTTTTTGGAAATTTTGGAGATTGAGTTCTTGAAGCCACCTTACTTTTTTTTTCTGAATCCAAAAATCTATCACTTCTAGGAGATATTTTATTTACTAGGATCAGGATTTCTTGTACATTCTATATCTCTTTAAAGCAGAAATTTATTGTTAGTTAATCAGATACAAAATTTTCCATTTCTGTATGGAATTGTGATACTGCCTTTTGGTTTTATTTTTGCCCCCCAAAATACAAGATTTTTTTCAGAATTAAATAATTAAATTAATATTATATTGCATTGGAGCCTATTGAGCCCAGCTCGTGGGGAGTGCTGTGCTGAGAAAAACATGGGAAAAAATGCATCCTTAAAGCAATAAAAATGTAGACCAACAAGCTTGTATTTTGAGTGGTTTTGGATACGTATTTTTCTTTTGTTAAACTATTGTTTTATATAAGTAAACACTGTTTTATCCCATTTTCTTTGCTGGAAAAAAGCAAAACTGTTTTGATGTGGGTCATGACTAGATATATTACTGCAACAATAAACCATGTCTTATTACTCACTTTCTGATAGTATTATACAAACTTTTGGTGAGTCATGTTTCATTTGCAAAAAGAGGGAAGAGTAAGACTTTCCAGTGTAAAAAGTGAAATTCTGTGGTTTGAATAGTGCAACTGATGAGACGTTAGCTCTTGTTTTATGGAAATCAGTAGAATCCAGAGGGGGAATACAGCATTCTTCTTAATGTAACTAGGTCCGTGTGGAAATATTTAGCACAGCTATGGATGACTCAGTGAATGGTGGAGGATTAGTGGTCATGAGCTGCAGCATCTTAAATCCTCTGCAGATGATCCTGTTTGCATTTTGAATATGCTTTAACTTATGCTCATTAGCTTTACTTAGCTAATTGAGTCTTTCCTGAACATCTCTGCATAAGCAAGCCCAGATGTTTTTTCAAAAGATCATGAGAAAATTCTTTTAAAAGACCATGAGAAATTCTTTATAGTCCTTGACATGTCTGACACTGTTATGCAGCAGTTATCCAATGTCCGTCCTGACCACAATCTTAATATCCAGGACAAAATGAGGCTACTGCAAATGATACTTCTGCCAATGATAAACAAAGAACTTGTGTCACTTATTATATATTTTTAAAAGCCACTGTTTTTAATATTTTGTATTACTGATATTCACTGTTGCTGTGCAGTACAAATTAGGTAGATGTGTAAACTGAGTGTTAAGAGTTGTATATAGGCTTTGGTACATGTTTGTTGGGGAAAAAATATGATTTTGGTGGTATCATTGAAAGGAAAATAAGCCACAAACATGCTGTCCAGTCAATCTAAATGTGGGTCATACATCAGAGATGGGACAAAGGTAGAGAGAAAAGGAAGAAAATAGGAGGAGATTCAGTATGGGAATATCTTGAAATGAACATTGACATTCCTGTTTCCAGAATGTTTCAGTTCTCATTACTGAGAGCCAACCCAGTATGGTTTTAGGTACCCATTCAAAAAATATTTACATTTTCTGAGCCTTCTTTGAAAATTCTGCATAGAGCAATGAGGATAAGAGTATTTCACAGATTAAAAAAAAAAAAGCAAAAAGAAAAATTTGGCCAGAATTTTGCTGGTCTTATGTTGTGTTCCTGGAAGGTGGTCTTAGCTCAACTGCAGCGTTATGCTAATGCAGCTATAGAACTTCTGTATTGGAGTTTCTTGCAGCAAATCAGCCAGCTTGTGGATTAATATACACATATAGGACAAGAAAATAATCCAGTGCCGGATGCTGTCTTTCCTGGCAGCGCTTACTTCCTGGAAGCAATTGCTTCATGATGTTACCTTACCATACCGGTAATTTCTTGCAAAGAGATCCAATACGGTGGGAAATTAGGATAACAACATCACCATTTAAACAGATTTCTGACATGAAATTGCTTCTGCATGAGGTAGACGAGATCAATGCAAAGGTAGAATAAAGATTGTTACGTAGATCATGTTGTTGCACAACTTACATGCTCTTCTACTACTTGTTGATTCAGGGCAACAGGTTCTCTGTATCTCTGTTGCCAATGACTTAGACAACAGGCGTGGTCTTTTTATTATTCATGTATGATTCAAAGACTTTTATGAATTCCATCACTGATATTTTGTGTTGAATGTTTGTTTGGAATGGTTAAATGAGTTGTAGTTTGGCTTGTTAGTCAGCTCCATGCTGACAGTACTAAGTGTGTGGTTCCTCCTGTTCATGTGTTTCTTGGGAAAGCAAAGGGTCAGCAGCCTAGCTGAGAGTTTTGCTGACAATACTCAATTTACTTTTCTGTAAAAGCATTGTCTTTAACATCAAGCAATCTATAGCTTTGGTCAAGAAAGAAAGCAATTACAAATTGCAAATTACTTGAAGTATTGGGGAAAGAGCAACCTCACCTTGAGGTTTTTTGATGCATCTAAATTTAAGTCACCCGTTCTGGTAATAACTGTTCATAAGACTGTCAACATTTTAGACGTGCTTTGTATAAACCTGAAATAATGTTCTGCAGCACTAAAATAAGACCCAAGTTCAAGACTTTAATGACTTGGTTTTTGCTGGGAAAATATGCCAGCTATTCCTGCAGGCTTCCTGCAGTGCTGAAAACACAATGGGTTAGATGGATATAAGACTTAATGCAGCAGTTCCAAGGGATTTATAGATTTAATTGACCTTCTCCAAATAACAAATACCACTGTCCCTTGTCTCTGAAAAAAGACAACATAAATAGAATGAAAAGACAGTCTTCCTCATGGGATTGAACTTGGGAATTAATACTACAAAACTTCAACATGAAGGAAAGAAACAAAACCAGAAGACTTGTATGTTATCTTTTTCTGTCTACTTTCAGTATTAGGTAATTTTCAGCCATCAAAAATAAAGACTAAGGGAAGCATAATGAGGATTTGATAAAAGAACAGAATTTGTTTAGTAAAGTGAAATATGTTTGAGAGAGGTAGCTGATCATTAATGCGGTAATTCATACATTGGATACGTTCCTACATACGTATCCAAATGGATGCTGACCTGTAGAGACAGGGTCAAAACCAAACAAAATCTCACAGTACTCTTGTAATGATTTTTTTTTAATAGAAGAGCTGAAAAAAGGAGAAAATATTACCTAAAACAATAAAGACTTGTGAAATAAATATGAAATGATTTGGCTAATGTGAACTGTGAACATAGTGAAACTGTAAACTGATAGATTAACAGCAGTATTTCAGAAATGCAGTAATGAAAGCTGTAATAAGAACATGGTATGCTCCATATGCTTCGTATACAAGAACAAGGAGCTTAACTCTGGAATTGGAATAGACAAGGCAGATGGATTGAGATACAGACAAATGTAAGCAATGTTGAAAGAAAAAAATGAATTCTAATAGTTTCATCTTTGACATTTTGCAAAGGCTCTGTTGCAAGAAGACTGAGAGAAGCTATCTGTAATCAGAGGGAAAGGTGGCTACAAACCAGCTGAGATTTTGAAGGTAAAGACATAAATGCACAAAGATTGAAGAATATGTACAGTTTACAGGGAAAAAGAAAGTGAGAAGTCTCCTCGATTCCACCAAAATTATGATCCTGAGAGCAGTGAAGTGTAGTGAAGTGTTTTGTAATTTGTTTGTTGGGTATTTTTTTGGTTGAGAGATTGGGTGGGATTTTTATTTTATTTTTTTTTAAGTGGGTGTGGGCTTACTGAAATATTGGGAGCTCATTTTGAAGATAATTAACTGGGGACAGAACTGCTACACAGAAATATAAGAAGATCAGTAATAAATATCAGAAACACTACGAGTAAAAGGCGATGATGAAATTATTAAAGATTATAAGAGGAGGAAGACCAAGTGGCTTCTGAATTTGGTGGCCAAGCTCTCACTAAAACCAGTCTGAAGGAAAGGAACGGCAGGCAAATTGCAAGGATGACAATAAGAGGAATCCCAAAATATATCAGGGTTATTGTTAAGTGTATAGAACATTAAATTGGTATTAGCATCTTATGCTTTCTCTCTGTGAAGGCAGCAATTTGCTCTACTCAAGCCATGCTACAGAAAGATTTTTGTTCAGTCAAGATTACTTTTAATATCTTCTTTTAAGCTTTCAGGCTGTTAAATATAGATATATTTTTTAAAAGAAATTTCAAGTACCTTTGATGTTTTTCTGTGAAGTCGCTACACAATTGCTCAAATAACATCTGTGGTATGAAATTAAAGATCTATACAGAATTATTGTGCTCGTTCCCATGAAAATCATGCATATTCCAAATAGCAAACTGCTCTTACTATTATCAGTTGGACATTTTAAAACCACATTCTTCTTTCATAGTCAGGAAAATATTTTCGTCACTAACTGTGGTTGTCTTTGTTAGGGAACACCTCATTCATTCTGTCAGATAGTCCCTTTCTGGCAGTGGGAAGGACTGCAACACTTTTGTATCCCAGATGGGTATATGGCTAGCTGGTTTTTTTTTCCGGTACTCTGAGGAATTGAGTTTCTTGCTTCAGACTTTCCCATTTGATGTAATGGGTTGTCTGCGATGTGGTAACTACATTGCATGTTTATTATTTAAAAGAAAAAAACAACAACACAGTTTTCCAACATTTCTTGAAAGCATCTTCTAATTATGCAGTTACTGTAGAGGTTGTTTCCTCCAAGCAGAAGATAAAACAGAAGAACTATAGAGAGAAAAATAGGTTTAAGTGTTTGGGGACGTTCAAGTTGTTTCTCTGTCTTAGATTTGTGCAGAACGGACATTGCAGTATTTTGTCTAAAACAGAAATTGTTCACTTCAGTTGAATCCATGAATACATGAATCCATGTTGTGAATTCTTCAGGATGGTATCTTAGGGCTTTTCTAGTGCTTGCCATCAAATATTAAACTTCCTATCAAATATTAATTAATAATTATGCTGTAAGTTGTTTAGCAGCATCTAAAAGGATTTGTAAGTGAAATAATACCTTCTTATATCGGTATTCCTCCTTTTGTGTTCTGTCTGTGGCAGCAAGTACTTTTACTCAGGTTAAGGTCCTGCACATAACTTTTTTTTTTTTTTTGTAAGTAGCTTAAAATATCCTATAGTATTATCCAGTCTGCTATGCTATCACTCTCTCTTTTCTTCCAAGATCTGTACTTTTCCATTTTGCAAATTGCTAGAGCAACAGGGTCTTGACTAATCTCATGACCTGGAGTCCTAAATATGGACTAAATTAGAGAAAAAAGTGTATGTTCATAAATTTCCTTTCTAATTGAATGTGTAATAATTTTTTATTCTTATTTTTAAGCATTCAGTTCTGGAACTAAATGATAAGCTTTACATGCTTCTGAATTTCTAAAATCTTGAGAGACAAATTTAAATTTAAAACCTCTTTACCCCAAAAAAATCTTCTGTTCTTCCTAAGTCACAAAATCTGCATCCCTACACAAAATGCACAAATAGCACTTATGTCTATTTCTTTGCTGGGAAAAGGCATTTACATTCACAGGAATGAACCTGCTGCTCCATCCCATGAACAGAATAACAACATTAAGAGAAGGTCATTGTGTCCAGCTGTGGTGGTAACAATCTGGTGATGATGATTTTCCCTAAAATGGATATAGACCAGTAAATGAATGTCTGCAATATTTCATCATTTCATACTGGAAATGATAAGCACAAATAGAGAACAAATAGACTATTGTGTGATTTCTTATTTTCAACTAAAATGGATAGATTTAAGCTGTTGATAAACATTATTAATAAAAAAGAGCAGGATAATTTAGATTCTTTCTCCATTATTCTCATATAATAGGGAAGTCATTGTTTGAATATTAATGAAGTTTCACAGCCTCTGTGATTTTATTTACTGTAGGCACCAAATAATGGTGGTCATGTAGTCACTGAGGACACAGTGGGAGAGTGGGACACATCTCGTAGCTGATGCTCAAGGTGGGACCAGGCACATTGACTGACTCCTCTTTACAAACATCCTGTCCAGAGAGGACGCTCACCAATCAATTGTCTAGTCCAATTTTAATACACATTATGAATCTCAGAAGACTGTTTTGTGAACCTCTTGTTTCAAACCATTGCAAATTTTGTCAAATCAGGCAAACACTTGCTTGAGGCCTTAGGATTTATGTCTGTGGGATAAAGATCAGTCTCTGTAGTAGAACAGTTCTTAAGACAGTGCCACAAAACGTTGCAAAGGATCTGTTGGCAAGATGTTTGCAGCTAGTAAAACATACTGTCTTCCTTTTAATGTGAGAGAGTACATGGAGTACGGTAATTCCATCCTGACAGTGATCTTTCTTGATTACAGTGGTAACTCCTGATTCAACTGTACTATATTTCTTCCTCTTGGGAGCTATTCAATGATGAATCATTACCAGGAATGAAAGCAGCTGTATTTTGCATTTCAGATTCAAGGCTTTGTGGTGTTTCTCATCAGGAATATACAGGCAGAGACACCTAAATTATCATTATTTAATGTGAATTAAATTATTTAGTACAGTTTTATGGAAAAGGTTATGTTAGTACTCAGTAAAATTATAGCTTCCTTTATTCTGGCCGGTCACCGGTCAGATACAGTGGTGTTTTTTTAATGATTCAATAAGTGAACAGAGAATCACTGAAACACTTTGATGTAGCTCTTGCTTAAAGGCCAAAATAAATTCTCCTTCTTCATGGAACCAGTTTGTGTCAAAAATATTTCTCTTGTATGTACATATAAAATATTTTACTACTACATCTGGCATGGGTAGACAAAGTGAGCTTCAATTTTCTTGTTTGCCTACCTTTAAAATCAATAGTGTAGTTATAGAAATCTCATCTGTGGAATCCTTTCATAAGCCTGTCTGAAAATAATATTTTCTAAAAGGAAGAAATTACCTCACTGTAACACTTCATGTCAAAAAATTTTGACAAATATTTCTTACAAAGCAGCCAAAGGCAGGGAAAATAAATTTGAAAAAAAAAAAAAAGAAGAAAGGTTTCCATACATCTTGTACAATTCTGAAAAGAATATGTTAGCATTGGTTATTCAAAATTATGTTTAAATTTAGGAGTTTATAGGCATGACAAATCGAACAACAATCTTTCTGCAGAACAATAATACATGAAATAACGAAGCTCTCCAAAATCTTAAAAAAAAAAAAAATCAGTTTGGAGAGAGAAAACAGGAGTCAGAGGTAGGAAAGATGAATTATGGAAACTCAGAGAAAACAAAATTATTCATCCATCCCTGTTCATTCTCCACTTGGTCACCATGGTGACTAAACAATGCTATCTATTCATACTTTTTCTCACTACACAGGTAGCTGAAGTTTTTGTCTTCTGATAACATCTGAGTTCTGTGTACCTCTAAATACCCATGCAGCATGTCCATGTCTGCATAACATCTGCTTCCAAACACAGAGGCCTCAATTGGATGCTACATACAAATAGAATTGCACTGAAAAACTGTCCATTTCTTAACAAATTTTGTAAAAGCCAAACAAACACAAATTTTTTTTCCAAGAAGGGAAGTTATCTGGAACCGATAGTTTATAAGCATCAGCCAAACTGAGGACTATTTTCCTTCTCTACAACGGCAGTAAAAGATGAAGCATTCTCAAGACAGCTATGGTGTACTATGCCAGGGTCTTTGGATTAAAAAATGTGTGAGCTCTGACCTGGGCAGAGCCACCACACAGCTGATAAAGAATAACAAGTAATTCCTAGGAACAGCTACTATGGTGAGTGAGACCTCTAACCTCCCCCGTGTAAGTGACCACTGTTAGGTCCTGTTGATTTAAAAAGAATTTATCATCATAAAAATTACAATACTTCTCCTTCCAAACAATGGTTGACTGTGCAGACAGTTTATCAGTTCCCAGAGATTTGATCGCCAACGAAGCACTTTTCTCCAAATCTGTCCTTTAAGTCCTGCTCCCAGTAGAGGCATCAGTTTAGCCCTAACAGGCTGTTTCACCTTTTCTTATTTTGCAGAGATGGTGCATTGTGTGTATAAATGGCAAATTTAAAAGGAGTGTTTCAAATTTTTCTGTCTCAAATAATGTTGCAGAGATGAGAAGTTAGGTCTCCAGGCGTTTCTAATACATGTTCCCAATAAAAGCTAGTATAGTTCAAGAAGAATGAGACCCCAGCAGTGGTATGAAGTAACAACCAGTATGGAGAGTCAGGTAAGCATAGTCAAGACCAGACAGAGGTCTTCCCAAGCACAGAAGTCATGGTTATGTAGGATCATTTGTTGACTGTAAATACGACCAGTTCCTTTTGTCTGCCCAGTTACATGCCTATTGTTAAATTATTGTAATCTATTAGTTGGAAAGTCCTTTTAGAAGCATAAAAAGCTCAACTATAGGGGCATCTGGCTTAAAAGATTTATACTTTACCTTGCAAAGTGATTGACTCTTGTAATTTATCAGTCTTTCATGTATCACAACATGAATGGCATGGTAATAGTGGTAAATATTGAAATAGCTTATCTAGATTTTGTTTGCCCAGTGGGCTGTTTTTTAACTTTTCTTGTATTTGGAGATTTCCTTCTTTCTAACCATCCCTAAAAATCTCCAATATGTTTGCAACACTGAGGTAAACAACCTAAGGAGAAAGAAATGGAGACTGACAGAAGCCTAGGTCATGGCAATACAAAGGGCCAAATTTAAGTTTGGTGAAGGTCATCCTGAAGAATGAGAAGCCCATGACTTGGATTTTACCTAAGGACAACCAAAGTCTAATACTGTGTAGATTATCATGGATATTATCTGCATGTTGCATTAGCAGCATGCAGAAAAATGAAAATGAAATTCCTGTCTTAAGCAATTTGACCTTCAGGAGATTGGTAGGCAGTATCTCCTGTAAATAAGGTCTTGAACTCATGTCACCTTTGGCACCTAAAATGATCAGTTAGTTGGGAATATCTTGGCCACATAGCATTGACTGATGTGTTTGCTCTCAAGCTTGACAAGAAAAATCTTGTATATACTCAATGTGCTTTTCATCAGTTGTTTTTAAAATGCAAATAATACATGTTTCAGACCAACTGTTCTGCTGCATGGAATCACTCACCATGCTCCTTCAGCAGTTTGCTGCTATATCAAAATATTTAAGTATTTTTTCCATACTCATCTCTAGCTACCACTGTATAATGTGAATGGACCTACAGGGATATATCTTGCACACCCCTGGGGCTGAGAAAGGTACATTCTGTCTCTGCATATGAATGATCCCATTTTTATGACAAACCAAGTCTGTAGCTACATGCTGACATATTGTAGGAATGGGTTGATTTCTTCAGCTGTTACTAAGAAAATTCTTAACTGCTTAAAACTTTCCTTCCTTTGCAATGTTCTGCATAATGGTATTTGTCATCAATAACTATTCTTTATAGTTTTTAGTAAACATTGGTTAGTGAAACTTAACTATTATGCTAGAGTCTGTTGTTTTCTAGCCTGTTACTTATGTGGTACTGTGTAAATTGCCTTAATTTTTTTTAACATGTACCATCTATTTTCTGTGATTATTACACAAAATACTTTATTAATTGGGGAGGTGCATGAGCATTTAAAAGTGACTGAAGTCTGATGATCCATCAGATGGCAAGTCATTTAGACTATTTGTGTGTATGAGAACAGGAAAGTTTTCCCATTAATACAGTATTTGGTATTTTCCACTGAGTAAATGTCTTCTGACTTTAGCTTGGTCACTTTCTAGTTAATTTTTTATTCTTTTTCCCTTCCTGTGTGTTTTTATCCAAAACCTTTCTTCCTGTCATTCTCATCAATTGTGACCTCATCAAAGTGATGTAATTTCAGATTTTACCCATTCCTTTTTTTGCATTAATTTTTCCCTCCCCCGCAACTGCCACCCCTTGCCCCC
>JAOXNG010000064.1:25181099-25197292 GCA_028566535.1 Scolopax minor
CCCCAAAAAAAAAAAATGGTTCTAAGTAAGGTACAGCCCATATTTTATTTGAGTAACCTTGCTTGAATCACTTTTGTCCATCCTGATTCATGTCCTTCCTTTGAAACCATCCTTTGAAACCTGGGCAAATATTATTTAGAAGAACTAAATGAAGGCATTTTGAAATACCCATTATTAAACTAGCAAGGTTTCTTGCACAAAACATACAGAGCTGGAGATGCAATTAAGCTCTCCCATCTCCCACCCCCCCCACTCCCACCACGTCTATTGCTGTGCCGTTCAATGGAAACTCATTCTGGCAGAGACAGAAAGCTGTGGCTAAACAGCATTAGTGGATGAGTCAGAACTGGAAAGAATTGGGAAAAAAAAGAAACTCTCTGCTGCTTGATAAGAACCAAAATAGGTCCAGATGGTCTCTGAAAATCTTTCCATACTTGCTTGAAGAGCAGCGGACAGCTACATTTTCAGTAGTTCTTGTTTTCTTGGCACAATGAGAACTTTCAAACTCGTGCGAACCCCCTTCATCATTTTCTGCACAGATTAAGATCAACCAGGCCCATTTGAGCACCACACTGCTTGCAGAGGTGTTGATAACAGCTTAATAAGAATCATACCTATAATTACCAGGAATAAGGGTTCAAGGACTAAAGACTTCACTAATATGAATAACTGAAAATACGGGTGAGAGAGAATTTCATTTCAGTGCCCTGACTTCACAGAGATTAGTGCAACCCAGAGCTCCGGTTGCAGAGGATCCCTGCTGAATCCAGATTCTAGGACAGATGGAGTCTCTGGATTAATGACAATAGGACAAATCCAAGTAAGCATGTGCAGGTTTAGTGTTTCCAATGCTTATGTGTTCGGCAGGTTTTGGTGTGCTCTCACAAGAAAAGTCAAATGTATTAGGCCATATCCTGTCAAATTTCAACACTTTGCTCCCTAGCTTGGAGATGCAAAATGTTTTCAAACAAAAAGCATTATTATTCTCCTTTGCATCCTTCTCAAAAGTGACAGAACTGTTTTGTCTAAGATTCGTCTTTCTCCTTCCACTGCTTCCATAACAGTGTGAGATAAAGATTTTGGTCTTGGATAATTTCAATGTAAGGAGCTAGAGATGCACAAAGCTCTAAAAGTGGAACTATGTGATGACACACTTGGGACAAATGTGATAAAGACGATGCTACCCTTCTAATCTACAGTGTGTGTGTGTGTGTGTGTGTGTGTGTGTGTGTGTGTGTGTTTGGAGCAGCATGAATACCTCTGCATCAGAACTGTAAATGCATTATGCTTTCCACTGCCATTTTTTCCCACTGACTATTGTATTATTGGGAAAACATCCTTGAACTAAGGAGTTAAGAGCGTTCAAGAAACTGGAATATAAATTCTAATTTGTGAAGATGAGAGCTTCTGAGAGCTGTTGGCTGATGATTAAAACTCTGTCAAACAAGACCCTTCAAGTTTAACTTGCAGCTCTGCATAGTCATTGGCTGCTGCGGTCACCAGGCATCACTCACCACCTACTAATCAGGCCATTGAAATTCAGCGCAAAGGCGATTGTGGCTGGAATACATTTTTGAAGAACAATAACATTAGGAAGCACAACTCTTCGCAGAAGCCGTTGTGTAAACACAAGCCTAATCACCTTTGAAGTAGCTCAAATCAACAGGTTTGGGCCTGAATTTCTTGGCTGAAATATTTCTTGCAGATTGGTGTGAAAAAGTGATTAGGTGTGGGGCCAGAATGAAGTAAAACTGCTGGCAGCTGCTCTTTGAATTCACCCTACTGAGGCTGCAAACTGGAAACTGATTTTGTAAGGACTGTTTTAGCTCATGAGAGGAAAAAAAAAAAAAAATGAAGTCCCAAAGACAGAAAAAGAAGTGTGGATATGAGCACAGCTGCCTAATCTTTGCCAAGCAAACCACATAAAACTCTGAATTCACGCCACATTGTGGTGAACTCCATTCTAACCTTTGTCCGCCCACCTTCTCCACAGCACACCCACACACCAGAAGCTGCCCCTTCTTCAGCTTTTTCAAGGGCAGGAGGCAGAGCTGTGACCTGGATGTCAGCCTATGAGGGTTTGCAGTGAGTACTGCCAGCAGCAGTACTTCTGGGAGCAGCGCAGTGAAGTTCACTTCCCCACCGCAGAAATCGCCTGTAGATGTTCTTCAGTGGTCAGCATTCGATTTTGCAAAGGGCAGCACAGTAACAATGTGCCTTGCTGGAACAGTTATTCTGATAGATTATTTTTTTTCTGGATTTAGTCAGGCCTTTTTATTTCAAAATGCAAAGCAAATTCCATATGGGCATAGACTGAAATGGGAGAAAAATAGCTCCAGACAGCCCTTAGAAACTGAAGTGTCAGTGTTTCACTCAACTCACAGTGTGAGGAGTACTGCAAAGGGGAATAGGGTTTCAGTCGGCCTTTAAACCTGACTTTAGAATTGGGCATCTGGGGGATTTTGTCATTGTTGTTTGGATCTTTTAGTTTTAACTTGATACAGGAGAAAATCTTAGATGCCAAAGAGGCATTTCCTTAAAAAAAGCTTGCTTATTCTAGGAGAATAAGCAAGCAATTTTCTGGAGGGAAAAAAAATATTCAGAACACTCAACAAAATGAAATGGGCATGCTGGATATTAATCAAGTTAATTTTATATGTTTATCATGCTTATGTTTATAGATTAGAGATGTTTGACAAAGCTGGTGTTTATGCCGAAAGAATTTTTACAACAGTAGAGAGAAGCACATTGATTAAAAGTGACCTCTACTGTAACACAGCTGCACGAAAGAAAAGGTTCTTTAGTACAAGCCTCATTTCCAGGTTAGTTGGTTTTGTGCATGTTTTGAAATTTTTACTGTGCTTTCTTGATTGCTTACTTAGAGCTATCACAGCATTATTATGCTTCTTGAAATGCAGTTTGTCAAAAGAAGACAAAAGGAGAAATGGGCTAGACTTTTAAACTTCACAAGGTCAGCCAAAACCCACAATCTATAGGTTCTTGTCTGGTTGCATAGTACTTCCAAGGGTGCTATGGAAGTGTTGTGAGCATTCATACTCAATTGATGATTCGATCTCAGGACGGATATAAAATTTACAAATGAAAAACTGATTCTTGTAGCCTTTTAAAGCACAGTTTTGTAGTGGTGGAATAGTAACCAGGAAATGAAGGATCATAATTTGAGATATGTACAGAATGAAAAAAAATTTGTTAAAATACTGGTGAGAATAATCCAGTCCTGGACTTGGCTGCCTACAATATTCCATCAATAATATAATTTCCCTGAACAAGAAAAAGTGCTTTTTTTCATCCCCTGGCTGTTTGTAATTTATTCCAAGAAGGAAGCATGAGTTGCAAGAATGCATCCTTTTACATAACTCAAATGCTGCTAAGAAACAACACAATGTCATTAAAGTAGTGTAGATTGCAAATACCACAAGCAGCAAAATCTTTTCTTGCTTAACATTCTTTCTGAAGAGTTTTGTTGCAACACATTATAAATGATAGGAACAACATTTGTGGGATACAAGGCACATAAGGTTAAGACATATAAATTATAAATCATGAGTGACTTAAACTGCATAACTCTGAATTTATATACAAAGACTGAGTCTACATGGAGCACCCAAAAGATAGTTTCATATTGTGGATAAAGGATGGTTTACTTCCAGCTGACAGTCAGCAAACAGCTGAACTCACACAGTGTCTTCACGTGTGAAAAGTCTTGTAAAGCTAGGTCAGCCTGACTGCTGGCTGCTGTGCTCCTGCTCTTATCCCTATTTCCAAGAAATTCCTTCCTCTGAGATTTCTCACAAGCTGGTTGGATCTTGTACTAAGTAAGGAATGACTCACACCTTGTCAGCAAAGATCCAGAGAACTGAGAAGCAGCAGAACCATGAAGCCATGAGCAGGACAGCAGTCAGAAAACCATAAAATCACAGAATGTTTTAGGTTGCAAGGGAACTTAAAGATCATCAAGTTCCAACCCCCCGCCACATGCAGAGACACATCCCACTGGACCACAAGCCCCATTCAGCCTGGTCTTGAACACTTCTGGGGATGGGGCATCACTACTTCTCTTGGCAACCTTGGCAACCACCCTCACAGTGGGTGTCTTCCTTATATGTAATCTAAATCTTCCCTCTTTCAGTTCAAAAACTTACCTCTCATCTTATCACTCCATTCCCTGATAAAAGAGCCCCTCTCCATCTCTCCTGTAGGCCACCTGGAAGGCTGCTACAAGGTCTCCCTGGAGCCACCTTTTCTCCAGACTGGACAACGAAAACTTTCTCAGCCTGTTCTTACAGGAGAGGTGCTCCAGCCCTCTTATCATCTTTGGCCCTCCACAGGACCCGAACCAACAGGTCAATGTCCTTCCTGTGCTGAGGACTCCAGAGCTGGACACTGCATTCCAGATAGGGTCCCACAAGTCCAGAGTAGAGGGGTAGAATCACCTTCCTTGACCTGCTGGACTCCTTTTCATGCATCCCAGGATGCAGTTGACTTTCTGGGCTGCCAACACACATTGTTGGCTCATGTTAAGCTTCTTGTCCACCAACACCCCAAGTCCTTCACCTCACGGCTACCCTCAATGCATTCTCTGACCAACCTGTATTTCTACCTGGGATTGCCCTGATCCACATGCAGGACCTTGCACTTGGCCTGGTTGAACTTCATGAGGTTCATCATGACGTCATCAACCTCAACTTCAATGAGGTTCAGCTCTCAAGCCTATCCAGGTCCCTCTGGATGGCATCCCTTCCTTCCAGCTTGTCAACTGCTCTGCACAACTTGCTGTCATCAGCAAACTTGCTGAGGGTGCACTCAATCCCACTGTGCGTGTCTCTGACAAAGATGTTAAACAGCACTAGTCCCATTACTGACCCCTGAGGAATGCCACTCGTCACTTGTTTCCACTTAGACACTCAGCTGTTGACCGCAACCTTTTGAGTACGGCCATCTAACCAGTTTGTTATCCACCAAGTGGTCCATCCATCAAATCTGTGTCTCTCCAGTTAAGAGACCAGGATGTCACATGGAACAGTGTCAAATGCTCTGCGCATGTCCAGGTAGATGATGTCTGTTGCTCTCTCCTTAACTACGAATGCTATGGAAGCATTGTAGAAGGTCACCAAATTTGTCAGGCATGACTTGCTCTTGGTGAAGCCATGTTGGCTGTCACCAATCACCCTCCTTATTTTCCATGTGCTTTATCAGAGATTCCAGGAGGATGTGCTCCATGATCATGCCGGGCACACAGGTGAGACTGACCAGCCTATAGTTCCCTGGGTTTTCCTTTTTTCCCTTTTTGAATATGGGGGTTATGTTTCCTCTTTTCCAGTCAGCAGGAACTCCACCTGCCCCGACTTCTCAAATATAATGGAAAGCAGCTTAGCAACTTCATCAGCCAATTGCCTCAGGACCCCGGATAGATTTCATCAGGTCCCATGTACTTGTGTACCTTCAGGTTCCTTAGATGGTCTTGAACCTGATCTTCCCCTACAGTAGGCGGTTCTTCATTCTCATAGCCCCTGTTTTTGCTTTCTGCACCTTGGGGTGTTGTAACTTCACCTTGCTGGTAAGAGCCGAGGCAAAAAAAGTCACTCAGTCCCTCGGCCTTCTCCATATATTGGGTGACCAGGTCTCCTGTTTCCTTCTGGAGAGGGCCCACATCTTCTTTAATCTTCCTTTTATCACTGAAATACATACAGAAGTTTTTCTTGTTGTCCTTGATGTTCCTGGTTAGATGTAATTCTAGCTGAGCTTTAGCTTGCCTAATGTGGTTCCTGGCCTCTTGGACAGTTTCTCTGTATTCCTCCGAGGCTACCTGTCCTTGCCTCTATCCTCTGTAAACCTCTCTTTTTGCTTTTGAGTTTGTCCAGGAACTCCTTGTTCATCCATACAGGCCTCCTGACTTTTTTGCCTGACTACTTCTTTCTTGGGTTGCACCACTTCTGAGACTGGAAGAGGTGATCCTTGAATGCTAACTAGTTTTCTTGGGACTTTCAAAAAAAAACTCTGCAATTTTTTTCTGGTTTAATCATTAAAATAGTATCCTAGAATCATTGAGAAAAATATTTTCTATTTCACATGGCAAAAGCAGAAATACTATTCAGAATATATTCTCTTTTTGGAGCTGAAAGTTCTCCTGATCTCCTAGATGATTTAAGAACATGCTGTATATGGTATGCATATTGTAGCAGCAATCATCATTCATAGCAAAATATGTGAGTAAATAGGTATTCTCTTGATTCTAAGCAGAATCATCCAGAAAAAAAAAAAAACAAAAAAAAACCAAACACAAAAGAAACAATAGTCAACAAGATATTATGAGTGGTTTTTACTTTTTACTAGTGGATCTTAGATCAGAAGCTTTCTGGCAAGCCAGCTAAGTGCTGTTCACACTTGTGTAGTACATGCCATGAGATGTTTGACTGTGAAGTATAGGGAAACAAGGGCAAAACCACAAGATGCAGCTGAGACCTTTTGCATAAATGTTTTAGTGAGGAGTGCAGAAGAGTTGTCTATGAAGAAAGAGTGTTTTGAGAGATTCAGAGGAGTGTGAATATTGAACAGGAGAAAACAAGGGAAGAAGCATCTTGGATTTAATATACCTAAGAATCATCAGAGGAAAAAGAAGAATGGAGCCCGCTTCTCTCCAGACTGCCTCTCAGGATACCATGACAAAAGCATAGACTGGGTGACCTGTCATTGGGACTTTCTGCTGGGCTTCTGCATGTACTCCACGCTACTCCAGACTCTGTCCTTACAACTCTGTTTGAGCCTAAACAGAGTTTGGCAAAAAAAAATTGTTGGAATAACCTGTAGAGCCCAGGTTACAGCATCGGGTGAGAGGACATTTATAGCATTTTAGTATTTATGAGAAAAAAAGCTGTATTTGTACAAAGCGAAAAAGACCCTATCAAACAAAAGAAAGGCCAGATGTGACATGATGCTTCATAAAAAACAAAAGATCTTTAAAGGGAGAATCGGCGATTTCACAAGAGTAAAACCAGAAGTTATATTTTATTTCATGTGTTTATGTTGAAAGGAAAGCTAAGTAGCACTCAGATTCCTATCAATAAGAGTTTCTGAGCTTCAAAATGACTGCAGCTAACCCTTATGCCATTGCAGTGAGTCACCCTCTTCCCATAATACCTACCTCTAACTACTTCAGATTATCCAGGTTTCCTTATGAATGAAGGAAAACCCATCAGAAATTTAATTATTATTTTTAGCCTAAAATAGTAATGGTTTGAAATACAATCTGCAAAAATGTGGAGTTCTCAGTATGCTGTGCAGCTTTAGGAATGTATCTCTGTCCATACATTTCTGTAGTTTTCATTGACTTTAAGTGGTAGGGTATGTGTGGGTCCAATTCAGATCAGACCCAAGGTGAGTATCTGGAACTCAGGGTGGTTCACCTTTAAGATCTGCAGTTCTGTGAGAGCATATTTTTCAGTGAAGATTACAGACTTTTGCTTCTAATAATTTCCACTTCTCATTATCTACCCTTTCCCTTCTCCCTACCTGCCTGCTATGTGTGTCCTTGGAACAAATATTTCTATGAAATAATTGATGGCACAACTTTTAGGACAGGAATCTGTTTAAAAGATGAAGGTGTATAGCTCTGACAGCCTCCATAGATTCCTTTGGATTGTTAACTCCAAAGTTAAATTAGTTCAATCACGGCCTGTTTTACTGTTACATACAAAGGCAGATATGAACTGCTGTACTATGCTACTAATTAATTTTCATTTCATTCTTTTTCATCCTTTCCTTTGGTATGTAATTTTCATCTAACAGTATTGCAACAGTTTCTTTCTCTGTTATGGAATAAGAAATCTGGTGAAATCTGAGTTTTCACATATAACGGGAGGGGGGGGGAAATGACATCACAGAACCTAATATCTTTAGTGCAAGTGGCAGGACAGAGCCCTCTCTCCACTGTGGAGGACAGAGTAGAGTTAAAACCAATGTGTTTGCTAGAAGAGAAGCAGTTAAAAGGAGCCCTGGGAATTTTGATAAGTTGTTCATGCTGTGTTATCATAGAAAATTGTCTGATATATTTAGAAAAAATGCTCATCTTTTTACCCATTCCATTGTTAAATACATGCTCTAAGTATTCTAGAAACACAAATGAATGATGATTGCATATAAAGTACCTGAAGTAGGCTCTTTACTTAATGTAGTCACGGGCAGTGCTTGGAATGGAAGCTAGGAGCACACATATCCGTGCTGTTCAGGTGTAAATGCACAGCATGCAGGAAGAGCCACTAATGGCATTTTGCCATAGACAGTTTCCAATATGCTGAATTTAAATTTTATATTTGCTTCCCAAAAATTTCCACTTCAACTTTCAATAAAAACGCACACTGAAGAGTCATAAACTTTTCAAAGATTTTAATTTATAGTCTCAGAAGTAGATTATAGGTATCAAAGTACTTACTGTACAGCACAAAAAGAAACAATGTTTGGAAGGAATTACATAGTTGTATGTAAACAAACCTTTGTCAATGACGTATCAGGAGGAAAGGTTAATTTTATGGTTTGTTATGCTGTAGATGCTCTTCAAGAATGATTTGTGTTTTTCTTGGATGCCGGTGGTACCAGCTACTATGGGAGATGGAAGTCAGAATAGTCAGAGTTCTGATCCAGTACAGCAGTTTCATTGTATGACCAAAACCTGTCCTTCCCCATTTTTTCTTATCTTGGATGTAATGTTTAGCTGTGTATATTGGCCAAATATACAATTTCTGCAGGAGTATAACAGAAGGGCAATACATTTTCATGAATGAAATGTAAAGGTTACATTACATAAAAAGGCAGATAGATGGTTATTACTTAACCCAAACTATTTTGGTGAATGAAAACTTAGAAATCTTAAGCTTGTTTAATTTTTATAATTAGGAAACCTCCAAAGAGCTTCCAGAACATGCAGATTTCTGGAGTGACAGAAGATCCCCTACAGTGTGTGACTAATCCATAGACTGATTAGTTACGCAATGAAAAGTAAACACAATCTGAGTTTGGAACTTCTTCTGCCGTTGCAGTTTCATGTTTGTAGAAGCTGCCTGAGAAAAGATAAACAGTCCTGAGATATAGAGGAGGAAAAAATCCTTTCTCCTAGGCCATGTAAAATTAAATCTTAAAAGGTAAGACCATGCTTAACATCTTTCTGGCAATCCATAAGGTTGGGTTCTAGGCTTACATGACAAATATGTGCCAGGAAAGACTGGAGAATAGCATTACGTCAAAAGTTTTCCCTGAAAATAACTGGAAATGTTTACAGGTTCCATCTTAGTCTGTGAAAATATAACTCTTAAATACTGTTTCTAATAATTTTGAAGGATAGCATATTTTTTGCAAAGACTTTGGCTGTCGTTTAGGCTGAACTTCCCAGTTATGGCCCTTCTTTGTTAGCTTCTCATTTTTGGAAGGCTTAAATTAAAATTAAGACCCAAGTGGAGATGGGACAGACAGCCTATCTGAGCTCCCAAGGGGCAGTAACACACAGTTTTGCTGCATGGGTTTTATTTTACATATAATTAAGCTAACTATATATGAACTTATTGTATCAATCACACTGCAATTTTGACAGACCCAATGTTGAATATGCTTGAAATTATCATTTTTAATGTAAAAAAAATCTCTGTCTTTTAAGAGCTTTTTAAAGCTCTTGGTTATTTAAGATGAAATTGATGACTTCATATAACTGGTTTTAGCAAATTATTGGTAACTGCATCTGTTTAGATAACCAGAACTTACAATATTAATACTGTTAAAATAGATAAAACTACAGGACTGAAATAAGGTAGGGTAGAATGCCTCTGAAACTGAAAATTGGTAGATCTCTTTAAATATTTTTTTTTGGAAGTAATAAATAAATTCATTAATTGGCCTATTTTATTGTGGAGCTTGCAGAATTTTACTTGTGGGTTTGGTTATTTTTTCTGGTCTCATGCATTTATGAATTGGGTTTTAGTTGGAAGTTCAGCATATTGTTTGCTGACCTAGAGTTATGATGCCATATAGATTTGTAACACAAGGGCTTCACTATGTCAGAGTTACTGTCTCTCCTAAATATTGTGTGGTATTACAATTATCATGCACACTTTCCACCTCCTAGATGACAGTATGGAGTCCCTCCTGAGAATAATACTGAGCCTTCACACTTGTGGCAAGTGCCTGAGATGATCCACAATATACTTCAGTCTCTGGATGTAGTGAATACTTGGTTGAATCCTGTCTTTCCCTCACCTGGAACAGCCGAAGGAACATCTGTTGCCTTGTATGTAATGCTCACATTTGTATGCAGTTGAAAGTGATAACCTATGGCAGCCTCTCACTTTTCAGAACAATTTTGCAGCAACATTCAAATCTTTTAGCCCTCAGCCACTGTCCTCAACATAAGGACATTAAAATTGTTCCTTTATTTCCCTTGGTTTAAATGAAGGATCTTTGATGATCTGAAACTGCTTGACCTTAGGGTTGCATTTCCTAATAAGGGTCTACAAGACCATGGGTAGAGGCTATTATAGCCTGAGTATAGCTGCTATACTATACATACTGAGTCTAAGAGGTGCCTAATGTACTGCAGAAAAATCGACACTGCCTACCCCTCACCCAACCAAAATCCTCTATTCAGGCCAGTACAGTATGGTGTTGATAGATCTCACCTTGCAAGTTGCTCTTACCTGTTCTGGGGCTCCATCCCCTCCTGAAGTTGCATGAACATTTATTGCATGAATTAGAGTGACAATTGTGTTTCATCCTGAATTGTAGGGAACTGAGAGCTTTGTACACTGTGCTGGAGGGCAGGAGTATGCTTTGGGGACAGCTTAGAGCCAGACCCGCCACCTTCAGTAGTGGTGGGAGGTGAAGGGCAATCAAACACAGTGTGTTTTTGAGAGCTGCAGCAAGGTCAGGTTGCCTGGTCCTCACCTCCAAATTCCCTGCTGAAAGTAGTTAGTGTCTTTCATACCAGAAAGACTTTCAGATAGTTTTGACCATCTTGTGATGAGATGGTTACTGTGTCACAGATGATAGGCAGTATCTTGGGCCTCTCAGAGGTTTATGTGATGTCCATAGAAACTATGACTCTTTTTGTATCTTCTGGAACAGCTCATACTGCACGTGAGCTGCTTCTCATTGTGCACATTTTAGGGTTGATGTTGAATTCTGTAGTCAACCTTCTCAGAACTGTTTTTGGAGCATCATTTTCAAACCCCTTTTCCCTTTATGTCTTTCATTATTGTAATGTTCATCCTCTGTTACTTGCAAGTGGAAGTACAGAAACCTTATAAAATCACTGAAAATTATGACCAATATGTATTATTTTATGTTACACTCTGATGCTATGTTAGACACAAATTAATAGGGCAAATCTTTATGAATTCATTCAGATTTTCCAACTTAGTAAAGTCTTCTTTCACTTCAAGGAGACCTTGATTAAACACAGACTGAATCAAAACCAATAATAACAGGGGGTAGGGACTGTATTTACACTTACGTTCAGAGCTGAAGTCCCAGTTTTATTCAAAGGCATACCTATAAAATACCTCAAATCTCCTATGTGATAGCAACACATGCTGTAGAAGTAACAGGAGGCACTAAAAATATTAGCAAACCTGTCCCCCAGTGTACTGCTGAACACAAGGAAATTTACCTAATAGGCAAAGTTTGATTTAGATTTTATACTTATTCACTACTAATTCTGCTGTTATTTTCATCTTATCCATTGTTATTATAAGCTTTTGGCAAAAGCAGCAAAACCAAAATAGTTCCCCGCCCAGTATATTCCATATTCTTGAAAGGAAATAGACTTGCTATTTGCACAGTGATAGTAAAGGCTGTGCAGGGTAACATGCTTAAATCTTCAACATTATAATCAATATGCCATGATAGTGTTGGACATATACATTAACAGCATTGTTAGTATCTTTAAAAGAAATGCAGTTAGGTTAGGCATGCTGAGAAAGCCATCTCTGTAACCCTTTGAATCCCCTAAAATCGTGAGTAATTTTCCATTCTTTTCTATAAAACTTATTATGCACATGTTATTCTGTTCATCTAAGTGTGCTGCTTGACTCATTGAAAGAAAGTAATGTAAATGAAATCTGCATTACAGCTGTGTCGTGTTACAATGAATAATGTCTGCTTACTAAGACACTGAGTCAAGGACCTAGCTCTCTGCAAAAGGAAAATATTTGTGCGTTGCACTGGAAAAGCTGACAGGCATACATCTGCGTGCTCCGCTTCACATGCTGAACACTAGGAATAATGCAAATTGTTGATTTGGCTAGCAGTAGTAAAAACATGGGTCGAGAAACAGACCACTTTTTGCGTAACTAATTTTGAGAAGCAAATGTAAAGCCTCGAGCACCTTTTTTTTTAATTAAAAAAAGCCTGTTTAGTTTGCCTTTCATATTTTATATTAGTTGTGGTATTCGCTTCAGTCTGGAATGTCTTAAGCAAAGTTCAACAAGTAAATCAACACTTACTTCTATCCAGGATAGATTACTGATTAGCAAAGCAAGATATAAAATAAGGTATCCTATTATGGTTTGAATTTTTCATGTATTTGCACACAGCTTTAAATAAACACCTTGATTTCCTGAAAAAGAAATTCTTGATACAGAATTTGAGATGTTTTTATGATTTATAGGAGGGCTATTATAAGACAAAGTCGTTGTTTGTTTTTCAGTTTCACTGCAACGTCAGCTCTGGATACGAACAAACCTTAAGCATGACACTGGACTTTCCTCTGTTCATGCGTTCCAGTTGCATATGCTATTTGGAGTGTGCACAAGAGTTCTTTCAGAGACATATGATCTTAGAAATTTTTATGTGCTATTAAGTCATTAAATGGATGAAGACTGTTTCACCTCTTTAATTTGTGTATTATATCCGCTCTTATGTCTAATACTAGTTTTAAAATTGTAGGCAGACTTTAGAAGATATTTGAGAAAGCCTGCAAAAATGTAGAAAACCTGTAGCAGATGATGATGCAATTAATTTTCCAGTGCTCAGATTAAAAAAGGAGAGTTTTGTGTGAAATAGGAAGGAAATACTTACTCAATAGGAACAGTTATGCAGTACCTAGCCTTGTGCTGCCAGGATACTTTTGGGTACTGAATCCTGCTGGCTGGCAGGACTAGAGGTGGCCAAAGTTTCAGCAAATCAGCAAAATAGAAACAATGTTAGAAACTGAAATTGAAGCTGCTTCTCCTCATGTGATATATTTCTCCAGCTTTGTTTGACGGACCACACTGATGGCTTAGGGTCACATGCATCAGACTGCAAGTCTCACCTTAAGTAGTGCTTAGCACCTAAGAAAGGCCTAGGACCAAAACTCTACCAACAAAAAAACCCCCACAATTCCCTTCCCCCCAAAAAACCCAAAAAAAATGGAAAGGAAAGAAAGTTAAAGCTATAAAAGCTACTGCCAGCTCCTAGGTACCTTCTTGTTTGTCATTACAGCTCCTTATGTACCCAGGGCATTTCTCCTATGCATGTCCAGAACTGCCTTTTTCTGGATAACTCAGAGACTGTTTTCTATCCAGACTTGATTTTGATCCAAGAACTAGACAACTGAACAACTAAACACAAGGCAGCCCCACTGCAGTACGTGCTCTAGGAGCATATATAACAGATTATTTGAAAGTTGGTAACTTTCCAGTTTTAATAGATGTTTTACCAGCAGTGAGAGGACTGCCTAGATCTTCTATAGCTTTTTATGTTACTTGATCTGAGTTTCAGAATCAAATAATTTTCTTCAAGCAATGCATTTTCTCTTTCCGCTTTTTTTTCATGTTTTTTTTTTTACCTGAGTTTTTTATTCTGATATGTATGTTAGGTAACTAAGTGCTGAGAAAGAAAATAATTTTTATACTTTAACTTGGAAAAGATCTATTGAGGGGCACAAAATAAAATTAATGTATTTATTCCTGGAATTAATAATATTTTAAACTCGTTTAGGTGATTTTGTAACTTATTCCCCTTGAAATTCCCCTGTCTGGTGTAAGGATATGTTTCAGAGCTGCAATCTAGAATACAAAAGTTCATTCTCATATTCTACAAACTTTTAATAAATCAAAACAATTTCTTATTTGTTTAAATTTAATTATTTCATAGCTTTCTACCTGGAACAAAAGTTAATCTCACTAAATAGTTTTAAGTATATTACAGAAAGTTTTGTAATTTCAGACACAAACCAGGCTTTAGCTACCACTTAATTTAGACCATTGTCTAAGCGTACTTGGTTTCTTTCCTCCTCTTTGTACTTTTCTCCATTTCTTTTACTTTAAGTGTTTACAGTTAAATTATTTGTCTCAGTAAATTTTTTTCAATTTTTTGGACTTTTTGGCATATATTATGATGCATTTAGACACTGTGATCAAGCTTCTTTCTCATTTTCACTTCCCAAATGGGCCATATAAGTCATTCCTTCTAACACTTTAACAGGTGCATGTGTCTGTTTTGTTTTACCTTTTTTCTTTATAAGTCGTTGAGAAAGGAATAAAAGGACTTTGATCCTTTCAGTACATCAATACATTCAGTACATAAGCCAGATTTGACTGAAACCAGTAGGACTTTATGTCCCTTGAAACTCAATTTAAAATTTTCTCTTGGAATCTGTTGGGTTTGTGGATTTTTTTAATACACTCTCACAACTGTACTTCCTTGCAGTATCCAGTCTCCCTTGGTGTGACAGTGACACTTTGAAATGAGGCTTCTTGATTTATGCTTGCTCTAGCAAGCATATTCCTCTGAAGTAAGATGGAAGATGAGCAAAGACAAAGCAACGATGTTAAAATATTTGAGTGAAAATAGACATCTGAGAAAAAAAGAAAAAAAAGAGCAGTCTGAGGTTTCACCACTTTAAAAACGTTCTTTCCTCTGAGAATATCCCAAACAAATATCACACGTTTCTCTTAAGATTTCATATTGCTCTGTTTTCAGTCACCACCACGACCCCCCAGTTCACACCAGAAGTAAACATAAGGGGAAACCAGGCTGAAGCTACAGCTGCCGCTTTGATATGCTGCCTCATGACAGCATAGTTCTGTCAGATCTGATGTTCTGAGGCAGTCTTGCACTTCCATTTAAGTGGGAGTGGAGTGGGAACAAACACATGTGAACATTTATTTCAGCTTTCACAATGCCTTTATGCTTAGCACCACTTTAATTTGCATTAAGCCTTTTTTACTGCAAAGGCAAAGAGATCAAACCCTAGTTTACATCTTCATATGGACCCTTGCATTGTCAACTGATTCTCCTTCGCTTCACCATGAGCTGAATCACAGAACTAAACATTCTCAAATTTGTATGGGAAGGAGCTGAAATACAACACAGACATGAATCCTGTGGCTTAAGTCCACCTCTACATGTGATTTCTCAGTCACTGAATCTTTTATTGCTTTTTTGCTATTATAAGTGACTATTGCAGAGGTATAGGAAAGCTTTTACATCAGCCAAGTATAACCATCAGCTCTATTCTCTGTTTTTTCAATGTTTAACAGTTATCATGACTGCAATATGACAGACACATTTGGAATGAGCATCCTAAATGTAAAAAACACACTTTTACAGCACAGAGTTGTAATCTGGCAAGCTGAGTCTCTACAACTTGTAGGCCAGATGGGAGCGAGACAGAAACAGCAGCACTTGCAGGAGTGCAGTCACCTAGGTCTACGCCAGAAGCAAAGCACTACCCAGGCAGGCACACATTACTTAGTCAGCCCTTGGCAGGATGGTCATATTCATTCAAATTCGTGCACCCAGAACGCTCCGGATACAGTCCAGAGGCAAGGAGACATGTAAGTGCCATTTGCTCTTTCTCCAAGAGGCTAACTTCAGCCCTTGAGTGGTAGCACCTTCCTGCTTCAGAGTGGTCTACACAGCATGATTCTTGAGAGATTGTGAATTAGCAGTCCAGGGTATCCATGAATGCTAAGAACTTCATAGCTTCCAGACAAGCATTTGGATTAACCCAGGTATTTATTGGAGCGTGTATATTGGAGGAGATCCACCAAGCTGGTGAGGGGTCTGGAGTACAAGTCATATGAGGAGAGGCTGAGGGCACAAACTCGAGTATAAGAAGTTACACCTAACCATGAGGAGGAACTTCTTTACTGTGAGAGTTGTAGAGCACTGGAACAGGCTGCCCAGAGAGCTGGTGGAGTTTCCTT